>CAUYUJ010015722.1:97101-142885 GCA_963575745.1 Prorocentrum cordatum
ACAACACTCCTCCTCGACCTCCTTCACCTCTTTCCCTCCTCCTTCCTCCCTTCCTCCTCCTCCAACCTCCACCTCCTCCTTTTCCATCTCCTCGTACACCTCCTCGACCTCTTCACTCCTCCTCCTCCTCCACCTCCTCCTCCTCCTTCCTCCTCCTCCTCCTGCTCCTCCTCCCTCTCCTCCTCCTCCTCCTCCTCCTCCTCCTCCTCCTCCTCCTCCTCCTGACCATTGTGGTTCGAACTGATCTCGGCCATCTTGCCCTTCTCTTGGGGCCGTCGTGAGTCCTGGGGCCAAATCAACAGAAGGGCAACGGGTGAAGCCGCCACCGTGCCTGTGTTGTGGGTCGGAAGCATATTGGATGCTTGTTGGGGTCTCTTGCGAAGCTTCCAAAGAACATGTTCGAGGCAATTATGATGCCTCGTGGGGCTCGTCCGTGGCAGCTTGCGGACTGTAGGGGCTTCTTTGGGGCCTTCAGTGGGCTTCGTGGGGCCTCTGGAGTGTTTCTTGGGGGGAGGCAATTTTGAAATGCTTCGAAGCCTCCGGGGGGCCGTTTTGGGGCATCTTGGGGCCTCTTTGGGGTCTCTGATGGGGGCATTTTTAAGCCTCTTGGGGCCTCTTGGGGGCCTCTTGGGGGCCTATTGGAGCGGAAATCTCCATTGTCGGTTCGTGTTCCCCCTCTTTGGCACCTCTTGGGGCCGTCTTGAAGCCCTCTTGGGCTGTCTTGGGCGCCTCTTGGGCCGTTTGGGCGCCCTCTTGGGCTGTCTTGGGGGCCTCTCGGGGGCCTTTTGGGCCGTCTTGGGGCGATGTTCGAGGCTTCCTCGGCAATCTTGGAAGGTCAGAAGCCCGAAAACGCGGGCAAGCAAAAAACATTGAAAAACACAATGAAAATCTATGATTGTTGCCTCTTTGGGCTCTCTTGGAAAGCCTCTCGGAGCGCCCCTGGGGCCTCTTGGGGCCTCTTGGGGCCTCTTGGGGGGTCCTCTTGGTCCGAAATCTCCATTTCCGGTTCGTGTTTCCCCCTCTTTGCACGCTCTTTGGTGCCGTCTGAGCCTCTGGCCGTCCTTGGGCGCCTCTTGGACCGCTTGGGCCCTTCTTGGGCTGTCTGGGGCCTCTCGGGGCATTTTGGGCCGTCTTAGGGGCGATGTTCGAACGAATAAACGAACCGAGATCGAAAAACGCAAAAGGCTCCCTCGGCAAGCGTGTGTGAGGGGCTTTTCCGTTCGAGCCGTCATCTCCGT
This sequence comes from Prorocentrum cordatum, assembly GCA_963575745.1. NCBI lineage: Eukaryota > Dinophyceae > Prorocentrales > Prorocentraceae > Prorocentrum > Prorocentrum cordatum. The sequence goes on from CAUYUJ010015722.1 coordinate 98,340, forward strand.
CATTCTTTGTACTCATCGTCTCTGTCCTTCCCTTTCCCTGGGAGACCTCTTCCCCTGGGCTCCAGCCAAGCCGACCTTGAGCAACCTCGTACTTGAGTCGAAGGAAAGCCCCTTCCCTTTGATCCCTCCCCCGCCGGGAGGGGGGGGGGGTAGCGACCCCCCCCCCCGGGTCAGATACGACGCCCCCCCCTGGGACTCCTCTTCCCTGGGCTCCAGCCAAGCCGACCTTGAGCACCTCGTAATTGAGTCGAAGGGAAAAGCCCCTTCCCTTGATCCTCCCCCCGCCTGGAGGGGGGGGGGGGGTAGCGACCCCCCCCCCCGGGTCAGATACGACGCCCCCCCTGGGACTCCTCTTCCCCTGGGCTCCAGCCAAGCCGACCTTGAGCAACCTCGCAATTGAGTCGAAGGGAAGCCCCTTCCCTTTGATCCCTCCCCCGCCGGGAGATGGGGGAGGGTAGCGATCCCCCCCCCCGGGTCAGATACGACGCCCCCCCCTGGGACTCCTCTTCCCCTGGGTTCCAGCCAAGTACTCGTCGTCTCTGTCCTTCCCTTTCCCTGGGAGACCTCTTCCCCTGGGTTCCAGCCAAGCCGACCTTGAGCAACCTCGTAATTGAGTCGAAGGGAAGCCCCTTCCCTTTGATCCCTCCCCCGCCGGGAGGGGGAGGGGGGGTAGCGACCCCCCCCCCGGGTCAGATACGACGCCCCCCCCTGGGACTCCTCTTCCCCTGGGCTCCAGCCAAGCCGACCTTGAGCAACCTCGTAATGGAGTCGAAGGGAAGCCCCTTCCCTTTGATCCCTCCCCCGCCGGGAGGGGGGGGGGGTAGCGACCCCCCCCCGGGTCAGATGCGACGCCCCCCCCCTGGGACTCCTCTTCCCCTGGGCTCCAGCCAAGCCGACCTTGAGCAACCTCGTAATTGAGTCGAAGGGAAGCCCCTTCCCTTTGATCCCTCCCCCCTGTCGGCGTGTGTGAGGGGCTTTTCCGTTCGAGCCGTCATCTCCGTCATTCTTTGTACTCGTCGTCTCTGTCCTTCCCTTTCCCTGGGAGACCTCTTCCCCTGGGCTCCAGCCAAGCCGACCTTGAGCAACCTCGTAATTGAGTCGAAGGGAAGCCCCTTCCCTTTCATTCCTCCCCCGCCGGGAGGGGGGGGGAGGTAGCGGGGGGGGTAGCGACCCCCTTTCCGAGTCAGATACGACGCCCCCCCCCCGTACCGACCTTGAGCAACGTCGTCATTGAGTCGAAGGGAAGCCCCTTCCCTTTCCCTTCCCCGACGGGGGGGGGAGAGGAGGTCCCGGGGGGGGTCCCGGGGAAGTCCCGGGGAAGTCCCGGGTCAGATACGACACCTCCCTCCCCCACCTTCTCGTCCTTCTCCCCGTTCCCCCAAACCATCCCACAGCCCGTGCCTCTTGCTGCGCATTGCGAACAGGGTCGGCGGCACCGGCCGTCAGGCCTTCGCAATCTATGATCTTAGCCTCTTGGGGCTCTCTTGGAAAGCCTCTCGGAGCGCCTGGGGCCTCTTGGGGGCCTCTTGGGGGCCTCTTGGGGCGGAAATCTCCATTGTCGGTTCGTGTTCCCCCTCTTTGGCACCTCTTGGGGCCGTCTTGAAGCTCTCTTGGGCCGTCTTGGGCGCCTCTTGGACCGCTTGGGCGCCCTCTTGGGCTGTCTTGGGGGCCTCTCGGGGGCCTTTTGGGCCGTCTTGGGGTGATGTTCGAGGCTCCCTCGGCAATCTTGGAAGGTCAGAAGCCCGAAAACGCGGGCAAGCAAAAAACATTGAAAAACACAATGGAAATCTATGATCTTAGCCTCTTGGGGCTCTCTTGGAAAGCCTCTCGGAGCGCCCCTGGGGCTTCTTGGGGGCCCCTTGGGCCTTGATGGGGCTATCTTGAGAATCTTGGAGCGCTCTTGGGCCGTCTTGGCGGCTGCTTGCCGTCCCCAGAAGCCGTGGTGGACGCCTCCGGGGGCAAGAGCCTCCAGACGCCCGGGGGCAAAGTGGGTTACGGGGGGGGGGGGGAAATTCGGGAGGGTGTCCTGGCCCAGGGCCCTGGCCCCCAGTACCCCGGTATATGATATAGTTATATCTATATATAACTATAACTATAAATATATAGTTATATATACATAAAACAATATATATATATATATATATATATATGGGTCGGCCATGTTGTCGCCCACAGGGTTTTGAACACAAGGGGGGCCCACTGTGAGACGTGGAGTGCTGCTCGGAGGTATGACGGGTGGGGGCCCCTTGCGCACGTCCGAGCATTTCTGGGGAGTCCCGTGGTGCAAGCCCCGACAGAGCCTACAGCTTTCGATCGGCGCCCACATACAAAAACAAAGAATAAACACAAAACAAAAGAAAACAACACCAAAAATAATCTACAAAAGAAAGACAAATGACAAAAACAATAAAAAACAAAAAAACAAATACAAAAAAACCCAACAGAAAGAAAGAAACAATAAAAAAAATAGACAACAATACCAACAAAAAAAGCTGCTTTCGATCGGCGCCCAGCTGTTAGCTGCACTGGCCCGTCTATTAGCCGCTCACATGAAGGCGGGCACGAGCGGGTGGATGGAACATCCACCGTCGGCCCATTGGATCCCAAGTGTTCCGACCTCTTTCCGTTGGAAGCCGCTCGTCGCCATCGTATCTGCACCACACTCGTGCGCAGTGGATTTCGACCAGTGCGAGCACCTCCCCCCAGAGACCGACTGGACCACGGTCGGTCGAGCCCCCACCCGCCTCCTTGGCCTCCGCTTGCCTTCCCTCCGCTCTCATCTCCTCAACACTCCGGGTGGGGGTCAGTGCTCCCATGGCAGAGGCGTGCATTGCACGCTTCTTGGCAAGAGAGAGAGTGGAGCCTTCAGGACCGCCACCGAGAAGATGTATTCGAGTGGACTGTCCAAGGCAATTGTTGCTGCAGTGCTAGATAGTCTCGCCAACCTCGTTGTGCCTCTTGATTCGGACGAAGAGGCTGACGTTTGCTACAGTGCCGACCCCGAGGAATTGAGAGCGGGCTTGATGGCCGTTTACGTGCCATGGTCCGATGACGCGGATGCCCGATTTTGTGCCGCTCCCGACTTCGCTCGTCGATCCGGTCGTCGCCGTGTCGATCCTGAGATGGAGCGATTCGGGACTGGGCCGTCTCAGCCTAGTTCTGTTCCCTCGGCGGCCCCCTCGATTGAGTCCCTTGTTCCTGTCCCATCCGCCAGTGGGGCCGAGGACCCCGAGTCGGAGGCTGCTGAGGAACAGGCATACACGGATCGAATGTGTGCCGAGGCAGTGGACTTCATAGCCCCGTCGGGGCCCCCGTGCCCTTCTCCCCCGCCTTCCCTCGTTTCTCCCCCTCTCCTTCCTTTCAGAGGGACAGCTCGAGCGAATTGGTGCGAATCGCGAGCAGGCGCGCGAGCGCAGGCAGGCGCGGCTCCGAGCCGCCCACCCCACCCGCGCTCCATGGGCAGCACCAGGAGAAGTGCTTCGAGGCGAGGTTTTCTCCTCTGCCTCCTCCTCCTATCCTCCAGGGGTCCTTGGATGGGATGCTGATCTTCCTTTTTAGGCTCCGTCCTGTTGTTGCAGTGGCGTAGCTATTGATTCCTTTCGGTCTCGTGAGCTGCTGCTGCTGCTGCCAGGCAAGGTGTCAAGGAGTGCGCGCGCGCGAAGTCCCTCGGCTAACAACAAACCTCCCTCCTTCCTCCTTCCTCCTCCCTCCTCCCTCCTCCTCCTCCCTCCTCCCTCCTCCCTCCTCCCTCCTCCCTCCTCCCTCCTCCCTCCTCGTCCTCGTCCTCCTCCTCCTCCTCCTCCTCCTCCTCCTCCTCCTCCTCCTCCTTCTCCTCCTTCCAGAAACGCGCGCGCCAAACTCCGCATTGCTACCCGCATCAGACAGGAGGGGTGGGGGCACGGACGGCCAAGAGCAGGGAAGTGGGGCCCCACGGGAAGTGGGGGCGTGGCAGAGGGGTGGGGCGCGAGATAACAGAGGGGGAAAGGGCGGGCGGGGATTGAGCGACGACCGGGAAAGTAAGTCGTACCGTATCATAAGGTTGCCCGATAAGGATGCAAGGACCTTGGACGCCCACTTCGAAGCTCTTCGAGAGGAGAGCGGCCAACGAAAGAGGCCAAGGATGGACCAAGGAGGCAAGGACGCAATGGTACCCTTGGGAAGGGAAGGTTGCTCATCCTTACTATGCGGGTTGATTGTAGCAGAACGGGGGAGAGCGAAGAGCGGGAGGGGGGGAGGCGGGCGTCGACCACCCTCTCGTACGCAGGCATCCAACAGCACGGCTTTTTCGTGACAGTGGCCCCCACTGTCGCTTCTTCTCTGCTGATTGGAGCGTCGCCACTTCTTCTTGGAACGTCGCAGATGCCCAGCTCACCGCCGAGTGGTGCGGGGAGCCCACCTAACTCGTTCAGGGCTCGGCCAACGCCTCTACGCCGCGGTCGGAATCCCGCGAGCTTCCCGTCCATGTGCTTGGGCACAGAGCCCTCCTGGATGCGCTCCAGCAGGTCCGGTCCCACTCCCCGGTGGCCAAATCGGTGTCGAGCCACGCTGCCCTGTCGTGGCGGACGGAGCGCTTCAACTTTCCGCCCCCCCACACACCGCGCACCACTGGGACGTCGTGGGCACATCTGCCAGGACGGTTTTCTCCAGGCATCCTCCAGGGATCCCTTTTCTGGAACATATGTGTTGCTTCGTAGAATGCAGCTCTCCGCTTTTCCTGGCGCCCATCCACCGCAGGATCAGAAGGACTGCTTGTCCAGAGACCGAAATGCGCCTTGGCATAAGTTGCAGACGGGGGATGCAGTCCCCGGCGCCTGGGTACTTTTCCTCCTCCTCTTCCTCTTCTTTTTCGTATTCCTCCTCTTCTTCCTCCTCCTCCTCCTCCTCCTCCTCCTCCTCCTGCTCCTCGTTACTCCTCCTCCTCCTCCTCCTCCTCCTATCCTCCTCCTCCTCGCCACTCCCCCCTTCTCCTACCCTCCTCCTCTCCTCCTCCTCCTCCTCTCCTCCTCTCCTCCTCCTCCTCCTCCTCCTTCCTCCTCTCCTCCTCCTCCGCCCCCCCCTCCTCCCCCGCACTCTTCTTTCTTCTCTGCTCCTCATCCTCCTTCCTCCTGCACCTCCTCCTCCTCCTCCTCCTCAAACTCCTCCCCCTCCTGTCCCTATTCCTTCTCCTCGTGTTTCTTTTCCTGTTCATGTTGTTGCTCCTGCTCCTGCTCCTGCTCCTGTTCGTTTTCACATCCTTTTCGTCCCATTTCTCCTCCTCATCATCCTGCTTTTCCTCCTGCTCCTCCTGCTCCTCCTCCTCCTCCTGCCGCATCCTCCTGCTCAAGCCGTCTTCTTCCTCCTCCTCCTCAGCCTCCTACTCATATCCTCCTCTTCTCCTCCTCCTCCCCTCGTCTCCTCCTTTTCTCCTCCTTATCCTGCCTTATCCTCCTTCTTATTCCTCCTTAATATCCTCCTTCTTCTCCCTTCCTCCGTTTCATTCCGCACAGTTCCTTCACATCCTCCACCTTATCCACCCAACCTTCCTCCTCCTCCTCCTCCTCCGACTCCGCCTCCTCCTCTTCCTCCCTCTCCCCCGCCTTCCTCCTTCTCCTCCTCCTCCTCCTCCTCCTCCCCTCCACTCCTCCTCCCTCCTCCTTCGCCTCCTCGTCCTCCTCGTCCTCCTCGTCCTCGTCGTCGTCGCGTTCCTCCTACTCGTCCACTCCTCCTCCTCCTCCTCCTCCTCCTCCACCTCCCTCCTCCCCCTTTGTGTCCCCTTCCTCCTCCTCCTTCCTCAAGAAAAAAACTCCTCCTCATACCTCTTCCTCGTCCTCCTCCTCTTCCTCCTCGTCCTTCCCTTTCCTCCTCCTCCTCGCTCCTCCTCCTCCTATAATCTCCCCCCTCCTCCTCCTCCTCCTCCTCCTCCCCCCTGTCCCCCCTTCCCCTTTCCTCCTCCCCTCCTCCCTACCCCCTCCTCCTCATAAATTATACAACTTTCGTCCTCGTCCGCCTCCTCGCTCCTCCTCGTCCTTCTTCCCTTTCCTCTCCCCCTCAGTCCCCTTCCTCCTCCTCCTCCTCCTCCTCCTCATCCTCCTCCTCTCCTCCTCCTCCTCCTCCTCCTCCTACTCTTCACACTTCTTCCTCGTCCCCCTGCCTCCTCCTCCCCCCTTCCTCTCCTCCTCCTCTCCTCCTCCTCCTCCTCCTCCTCCTCCTACTACTCCTCCTCCTACTCCTCCTCCTACTCCTTCTCTTCGTCGTCGTCGTCGCCATCATCATCCTTCCTCTCCCTCACTCCTCCTCACTCCTCGTCCCAGTCCCCTCCCCATCCTCCCTCTCCTCATTATCTCCCTCCTCCTCCTCCTCCTCCTCGTCCTCCTCCTCCTCATCATGGCCATCATCAGCACCATCATCATCACCACCATCATAATTATCAGTATCACCATCACCATTGTCATCGCCATCACCATCGTCACCCCCGCCATTTCATCTCCACCATGCCTCACTCCACCTTCTCCTTCCGCTCCTGCCACTGATCCTGCTGTTCCTGCTCCTGCTCTTGTTCATGCGCACAATTGCACGCATAGGTCTGAAAGCCAAACAATGCTCGGGAGAGGGAGAAGTAAGGAAGCACCCGGGCGAAGAACGACGGCCGAAAGGAGGGAAGCAAAAAGGGACGGGGGAGGTCGGTACTTCCGAAACCCCAGCAACTGAAGGGAGCCAGCGTCCGCCCGCGGGCCCTTGATTTTTAAAGCGAGCGACCCTGCGCTGAAGCGCGGGTGATTGAGCGCGCGCTGTCGATCGCAAGCTGTGGCTGAGCGCGCGCTTTGTTTGAGCGTGCGCTGTTGAGCGCGCGCTGCGGTTGAGCGCGCGCCGTGGCTGAGCGCTCGCTGCGGCGGAGCGCTCGCCGAGGTTGCGCGCGGGCACTAGAACGCGCTCTGTCGAGCACGCGCTGTTGAGCGCGCGCTGCCGAGCGCGCGCTGTGGCCGAGCGCGCGCTATGGCTGAGCGCGCGCCGTGGTTGCGCGCGCACTGTTACGCGCGCGTCAAGGTTGCGCGCGCTGTCGAGCGCTCGCCGCGCCGAGCGCGCGCCGCGTTTGGGCGGGCGCTGCGTTTGAGCGCGCGCTGTCGAGCGCGCGCTGCCGAGCGCGCGCTGTTTTTGAGCGCTCGCTGTTATGCGCGCGCCGTGGTTGAGCGCGCCGTGGTCGAGCGGGCGCTGCGTTGGAGCGCGCGCTGTTGGGCGCGCGCAAATGAGCGCGCGCCGTGGCTGAGCGCGCGCTGCTGAGAGCGCGCCGCGGTTGACCGCTCGCGGTTGAGCGCGTGCCGTCGAGCGCGCAGCGCGCGCAGCTGGGCGCTGGCTGTTGAGCGCGCGCCATTGAGCGCGCGCCGCGGTTGAGCGCGCGAAGCGCCTGCGCGCGCGCCGCGGTTGCGAGCGTCGGCTGTTGGGCGCGCGCTGCAGTTGAGCGCGCGCCGTTGAGCTCGCGTCGTTGGGCGCGCGTTGCAGTTGAGCGCGCGCAGGGGCTGAGCGCGCGCTGTGGTTGAGCGCGATTTGTTCAGCGCGCGTTGCGGCGCGTCGCAGCGCGGCGCGCGGGCTGCGCGCCCTCGACCCGCGCGCTCCCTCAACCGCAGCGCGCGCTCAACAGCGCATAATCGTTGCTCGCGCGCAGCGCGCGCTCAGCCGCAGCGTGCACTCGCAGCGCGCGCCCGACCGCAGGGCGCACGCGCAGCGCGCGCTCAACCACGGCTGTCTTCAAGAGCTTGCGCGCTGGATTTGCGCCCGCGCGTCCTGGGCAGCCTTCCTCTATAGTGTCGCGTGCGCGCGCGTGCGCAGCGTGCGCTCGCAGCGCGCGCTCATGGCGCGCGCTCTCGGCGAGCGCTCATTTCGCGGCGCGCGCCCACGGCGCGAGCGCTCCACGACGATCGCAGCGTTGCTCTCGAGCCGCGAGAGCACGCTGAGAGCGCGCGCTGCGAGTGCACGCTGCGAGCGCGCGCTGCGAGAGCACGCTGCGAGCGTGCGTGACTCGAGAGCCGTGAATGCACGCTGTTGGAGCGAGCGCTGCGTGACAGCACGCTGCAAGAGCACGCCGTGGGAGCGGACTGCGAGGGCGCGCTGCGCGCTGCGAGCGCGCGCCGCGCGCGCGAGCTCGCGCGCAACGCTATAGAGTATGTCAACCCGGGACGCGCGGAAACTAATCCAGCGCATAAGCCCACGAGGAACCCGCGACGCCCGCAGCGCGAACTCACGGCGTGCGCCCGCGCTCTTTCTCACCAGCCGGCGCGCAGTGAGCGCTCGCAGCGCGCGCTCGCGGCGAGGGAGTCGCGCCGCGAGCGCTCTGGGGCGCGCGCGCCGCGAAGGGGGCGCCAGCCGCGAGGGCTCGCTGTGAGAGCGCGCCGCGAGTGCTGCGAGAGCACGCCATCAGAGCACGCGGCGAGAGCGCGCTGCGAGCGCGCAACACCATTGAGGAAAGCGGCCCGGGGCGCGCGGGAGCAGATCCAGCGCGCCAGCACTTAGAGATTTCGTCGCGCCCACAGCGCGCACTCAGCAGAGCGCGCTCGCGCTCTCTTTCACCGGCCGGCGCGCGCCCCCAGGGGCGCGCGCTCGACGGCGCGCAGCGGCGCGCGCTCAACAGCGCGCGCTCAGCGGCGCGTACTCGACAGCACGCACTCAACGGCGCGCACTCAGCCACAGCGCGCGCTCAACCACAGCGCGCGCACAACAGCGCGCACTCAACCGCTGCGCGCGCGCGCCAGCGCGCACTCAGCCACGGCGCGCGCTCAGCCACTGCGCGCACTCAACGGTGCGCGCTCAACCACGGCGCGCATTCAACAATGCGCGCCCAGCCGCAACGCATGCTCAACAGCGCGCACTCAAGCACTTAAAGCGCAGAACCACTCTCGGTTAACCGCATCGCTCACGGCGTAAATCTCCTCTCGCCACGGGCGGTTGGACGCCCCGCGCCCGTGCAGCCGCCGTGGCAAACGAGCGAGGGGCGACAGCGAGCGCCGTCTCGGCGCGTCGACGCCGGCGCCGCCGTCGTCGCAGTCGCCCGGCCCCCGCCAGCCATCCTTTCTCCCCGCCCCTCCCCCCACCCCAGATATCTCCAGAGGGCTTGGCCAACGCCGCCGCGCGGATTGCGGGGGGGCGGGGGCGCGGGTGGCGATGGTAGGATCAGGACAAGGGGACATCAGCAGCTAGGGAAGTCCAGAGGGCCCTTAGAAGCGCACTCGGGCCAGGAAACGCCGACGACCCAACGCTCGAAACAATTTTCCAGCTTCGCTAGGCTCGCGGCGAAAGCGCCTTGCCCCCTTCGCCCCCCCGCCCAGCCCCCCGCTGCTCGAGATTGCAACCAGATGTAATCAGATCACGGGATGGGCCCATCATTATGCAAACTGCTACACACTTTGGAACCGCAAGAATCGCAGTGCCTGGTATAAGTAAGCGACGTGGGCATCACAATGGGGCTCGGGGGCGAAACGGGGCACGAGAAACTCACCCTCCTGGGCACACAGAGCGGCGAGCTTACATGCTGGCTCCACGACGCCGACGCCACTGTCTGAATCCTTGGCTGCCCTGTCGACAGCGATGGGCAAGGTCCCAGGCGCCCCTGCGCCTGCTTCCCCTTAAGCCCGCGCGTGGCTCGAGGGGCTCGCTCTCGCGGCCAACAAGGCTGCTGCCTGGCTCGAGGGGCCCCTCCGCGCGGCTGGCCAAACCGTTGCCTGGATCGATGGGGCTCCTGCCTGTGAAGGCCTGGACCGCCCCTGGCTCGATGGGGCTCCTCAGAGTGGCTGGCCAGGCCCGCGCTTGACTTGAAGGGCTCCTCCGCGTGACTGGCCAGGCCCCCGCCGGGCTCGAAGGGCTGCTTCGCGCGGCTGGCCAGGCCGCTGCCTGGCTCGAAGGGCTCCTCCTTGTGGCTGGCAAGGCCGCTGCTTAGCTCGAAAAGCTCCACCTGGTGGTTCGCTGACACAAGCACCCCATACACTACATCGGCACGCAAAGTCATGGGGATGTTTTGGAGGTCATTCATCTTGGCCTCCCAAGACTCAAACGACTGGTAGGAAAACGCCAAGGCCGCCACAACTGGAGCGCCCCTCTCCTTAGAGGACACGGAGCATCCTCGGAGGAACTCTCCATGAACTCTTCCTCCTTCAGCGGCTCGTCTGCACTGCATTCCCCTGTCGCTGAATCTAAGCTAGTTCTGGGTCGGCTGTGGGCGATGCCGACCGTGCTCGTTGCCGCCTACGGCGCTGCACTCGCACGGTTTCACCGCGAGTCCGAGGGAGTGTTTCAGCCTCTTTTCCAGACAGGGCGCGCTTAGACACGTTCCTTGCCGCCCTCTCTTTGGATTGAGAGGTGAGCAGGGCCATGAAAGTTGCTCATGCATTTCTAGCTCGTGGTACTGTGCTTTGGTGAGCGGAGGGCGCGATGAGCCTGGCCAGCGCCTGGCCTCTTTCCCAAGTTGAGCGGCCGCCTGCCCCAAAATATTCACCATCTGGTATGCGAAGCGCTGCGCCGCACTGGCATCGTTGAAGTACACCTTAGTGCCGTCGGGGAGTACAACACTGATGAGCGCCCGCGTGGCCCCCTATCACAAAACAGGAGCAACTATGTATGGCCTATAAGAAGTTGGTGCCCTGCCTATGCGCCCAAGCCTGGAAAACTGACGGGAACAGTATCGGACAAGCTCTTGAACCAAAACGGCTACGAACTCCTGCTCTGGCTCCTGGCCCTGGCCCTGGTCCTCCTCCTCCTACTCCTCCTTCTCGGTCCAAGCTCACCATGGTTCTTCACCATTCCTCGGCACTCGCTTTCGCTCGCCAACGCCAACGCCACCGCCGACGAACGACGACGACGACGAAGACGACGACGACGACGACGACGACGAAGACGACGTCGTCGCCAACACCGACGCCTACACCGACGACGACGCTGGATGCGGGCGGCCAGAGGCATTGGCAGGCGGCGCGGGGACGGCTAGCCTGAGCGGCGGGCAACTGCTTCTGGAGCTTAGCATCCTGATCTGGGCTCAAGGGCATGGGCGGAGCAGCAGGAGGAAGAGGAGGGGGAGGAAGACGAAGTGAAGAGTGGGAGGTGGAATAAAAAGAAGAAAAGAAGACGAAGAGGAAGCAGACGAAGTGAGAGGAGGGTCAAGAGACGAGGGAGCAGGGGGAGGACGAAGGTGATGAAGTGAGGAGCGGGAGGAGAATGAGGAAGAGAATGAGGAGGAAGACAGAGGACGGCGGAGGAGGCAGAGGGGGATGAGGACGAGCAGCAGACACAGGATGAGGACGAACACCATGAAATGAAGTGAGTACTGGCGCCAACAACAACCGATGGCTGCAAACACCGGGGCCAGCGAGCGCAGGTTTAGGTCGGGCCTGTCCTCCCACATGCGGATTCTGGAAGGAAGACTGCAAATAGCCACACATACTCAAACAGATTCAAACATAGTCAAAACATTGTCCCCAGACTATTTTCTACTATTTGTGAAGATCCCTCCTGTGGAAGGCCATGCCCGACTTAAGAGCAGGGCCGGCAGGCCGGAAGCACCTCCCTCCTCTGGCGCCGAACTCTGCGCCCCGCGCCGCGCACTGCGCGGTGGACCTCGCATCCACTCGCCGCCCCGCCGGAGACGAGCCCACCTCCCGCCTGGGCCGCGGAGCGCGCCCCACCAGAGACGAGCCCATCTCCGCCTGGGCCGCGACGCGCGTTCATCCTCGCGCCCCTGCGGGTGGTCGAGAAGAGCTCCGCCCCAGAGCTGGTCAGGATCGAGCCCCCGAACCCTCTCGGGGGGACGTCCAGATGCGTCCAGGCGTGCCAGGAGGGCCGAGGGCCTGCAGCGTCGGCGTTGGCAGAAGGACCCCCCGCGCGAATCATTGGTCTCCCTTCTTTCTCAGCTGAAGACTCTGGATGGTCAGACGGTTTTTCAATGGAGAAGGTAGAGGCCTCCCAGATGGAGTCGGAGTAGATGGAGTCAGAGGATCACGCCGCATCGACAGTGCATCGCCGATCCTCCTCCGGCCTAGAAAAGGGGGACCCAAGCGAAGCACTTACCCCACCGTGGTGCTCGCCGCCCCACTGTAGTGCCGCCGCCGCCACGCGCCCCTCTCGGCCGCCCGGGAAGCCGCCGGTCGTCGTCGTCGTCGTCGTCGTCGTCGTCGTCGTCGTCGTCGTCGTCGTCGTCGTCGTCGTCGTCCGTCGTCGTCGTCGTCGTCGTCGTCGTCGTCGTCGTCGTCGTCGTCGTCGTCGTCGTCCGTCGTCGTCCGTCGTCGTCGTCGTCGTCGTCGTCGTCCGTCGTCGTCGTCGTCGTCGTCGTCGTCGTCGTCGTCGTCGTCGTCGTCGTCGTCGTCGTCTGTCGTCTGTCGTCTGTCGTCCGTCGTCGTCGGCGCCCAGAGCGGTGCCGAAGCCCACGGGGCGGCCGCGGAGGCGGGGCGACGGCGGGCCGTGCGCGGAGGCGGCCTTGGCGCTCGGCGGGCGCTTGCCGCCCAGAAAGGTGCGGATCGCCACCAGGCTGGTCAGGAAGCAGAGCAGCTGGGGCGGAGGAGGAGGAGGTACGTGTGATTCCTCTCTCTCTCAGACGCTCTCTGCATCCCCCCTCTATAGTATGTGTCCTTCAACTCTCTCTCTCTCTCCCTCCGTCTCTGTCTCTGTCCCTCTCTGTCCCTCTCTCTCTATCTCTCTTCCTCTCTCTCACTCTCTCTCTCTCCAGGCGCCGATCCAAGAGATCCGCGCGGAGCGCCAAAAGCTTATGCTTGTGGCGTGTTTTCTTCTACGAAAGACATCCGATGGTCTGATCTCTGTTCCAGTGGGCCCCGTTTTTGCCGGCGGTCCCGGGTGCCTGAAGGCGGCGCCCCCAGAAGCCGAGAAAGTGGCGACAAAAAAACCCGCTCGTGAGCCGAAGATCGGCGGCGAGCGAGGGGGGGAAGCGAGAAGGAAAAAGCCTTCTCAGAAGGAGGCGGGACTTCTCAGAAGCTCTCGCCGAGGGCGTTGCCGGCAGTTGCGCCTCGCCGAGGGCGTTCTAAGGAGGGCTTGGACCGTCCCGAACGGCCACCGTGGACACGAGTAATGATCCCAAAACCACCATGCGTCCGAGAAGGAGAAGGCCTTCTCAGAAGGAGGCGGGACTTCTGAGAAACCCTCGCGCCTTCTGAGGAATGTTTTGTGTCTACGGGGAAGGCTCAGAGAACTTCTCAGGAGGCGGCGGGGCTTCCGAGCTTTCTGAGAAGGCCTTCTCCTTCTCACTTCCCCCCTGGGCTCGCCGCCGAGAAAAACATGTGCGTATCCACGGTCTCTGGCCGCGAACCCGCGGATGCGGGGCGTTTTTGCGCGGATCCCCCGTTGGGAACGCATCCGTGCGAGAGCGCATCCGCGGGATGGCGCCCCAGAGTCCAGACCGCAACGGCGCGGACATACATACGCTCGCCTATCGTGACTCGCCTCGGCGCCTGAAGACTTGAAGGGGGCCTCGTCGTCGCCGCCGTCGCCGTCGCCGTCGCCGCCGTCGCCGAGATCGTCGCCGTCGTCGTCGTCGTCGTCGTCGTCATCGTCGTTGTTGGCGTCATCGCCGCTACCGCCCTCGTCGTCGTCGTCGTCGTCATCGATATCATCGCCGCCGCCACCGTCGTCGTCGTCGCCGCCGCCGCCACCGTCGTCGTCGTCGTCGACATGTTGCCGCCGTCGCCGCCGTCGTCGCCGTCGCCGTCGCCGTCGCCGTCGCCGTTGCCACCGCCGCCGCCGCCGCCGTCGTGGTCGTCGTCGCCGCCGCCGTCATCGTCGTCGTCGTCGTCGTGTTCGTCTTCGTCAACGCCGCCGTCACCGTCGTGGTCCCCGTCGCCGTCGTCGTCGTCGACGCCGTCACCGTCGCCGTCGGCGTCGTCGTCGGCGTCGTCGCCATTGCAAGAGCCTCGCCTCGATGCTTCCAAAACCTGAATGGGGCATCGTCTTCATCGTCGTCATCGTCGCCGTCGCCGTCTTCGTCGCCGTCGTCATTGCCGTTGCAAGAGCGTCGCCTCGTCGATGCCTCCAAAACCTGAATCGGACCTCGTCGTCGTCGCCGTCACCGTCGCCGCCCTCGCCATCGTCGTCATCGTCGTCGTCGTCGCCACCGCCGCCGTCGTCGCCACCGCCGCCGTCGTCGTCGTCGTCGTCGTCGTCGTCGTCGCCGTCGCCGTCGCCGCCTTCGACGTCGTCGTTGTCGTCATCGTCGTCGTCGTCGCCTTCGCCGCCGCCGCCGCAGTCAACGTCGTCGTCGTCGTCGTCGTTGGTCTGTCGTCGTCGCCTTCGCAAGAGCTTCGCCTCGATGCCTCCGAAACCTGAAGGGTGCCTCGAGCCTCGAAGCCTCAATGCCTCGTCGGTCGGTCGTCGTCGCCTCGCAAGAGCCTCGCCTCGATGCCTGGGAGCGCAGCGCGCCAGCCTGCTGGGTGGGATGCGGCCGCGGCCGCGGCCGGCGCGCGCCCGGAGGGCGCCTCGACCCACAGGGAGCGCAGCTCCGGCAGGGCCGCCCGCACCAGCACGAGGTGCAGCCACGGGAGCGCCGGGTCGGCTGCCTGCAACTCCCAGGCGTTAGGTCGTGCACGTCCTCCTACAGGCGGATTCTGGAAGAAACAGGAAAAGCTGTCCAGAACATAATCAAGCAATGCTCTCAAGAGAGCAGGAAAAATCGCCACATGTTGTTCCTATGCTTGAATATTCCTCCTGCAGGGGGACATGCCCGACTTCACACAGGCGGGGAGGGCGACGTGGGATTTCTATTGGCGGCGCGCACACGGGGGTACAGTCGGACCTGGGCCAGAAGAACATCCCTCAAGAAAATGGTGCCCTCCGCCGGCCAGAACACACAGGGCATCCAATGGTACCCTCTCCAGCATGCACAAGAACACTCGACCAGCACGCAGAACACTGGGGTACCCTCCCCGAACCTACCTCGAACCCTCTGTCCGACTGTAGGGAGAGGGGGGAAGGCTTCTTAGAAGGAGGCTGCTTCTTAGAAGGCGCCGGCCTTGCACCTATAGACAAGGCTCGCGCCCTCTAAGAAGCAGGGGTGCTCCTAAGAAGCCTTGCCTCCTCCTCCCCTGCAGGGCCCCTATCGGAGATCAGTCGGCGATGGGGGAATGGACAAATAATCAAAGAAACCCAAGAGGCCCCTAAGAGGCCCCAAGAGGCCCCCACGAGGCCCTCAGGAGGCCCCCAAGAGTCCCCCAAGCGGCCCCAGGAGGCCCCCCAAATGCCCCCCCGAGCGCCCCAGGAGTCCCCCGAGCGGCCCCAGGAACCCCCAAAGCGCCGCATTGACACCAGGCCCTCGGGCAAACGGCAGACACGAGGCTGTATGGGCCGGCGGAAGGAGCGAAGCGATTAAATAGTAAAAGAAACACAGGAACTTTCGGAGGTCCGCGCTGACTTCTCGGACGGGCGCTGGGCCCCCTGGCGGCGCCAACCCGGCGCCGCGCGCCACCGCGGGAAGCCCAGCGCCGATCCGAGAGTTCCGCGCGGACCTCCCAAAGTTTAGGATTACAGTCGACGCAAATCCCAGTGATGCACGATGAGGATGCCAGGGCCCTGGAAGGCCATTTCGAAGCTTCTCGAGCGGGGCGCGGTCAACGAAAGTGGCCCAGGATAGACCGAGGAGGCAAGGATGCAAGGATACCCCTGGGGAAAGTTGCCCGTCCTTGCTATGCGGGTTGACTGTATGCCCTTGCTTGTTCTTCGAGAAGCGAAGCTTCTGGCTGTCTTGGGGCTCCTGTCAGCGGGGTAATTGAATGCGGCTCCAGGCGGCCGCGTCCTCCCGCTGCTGCCTGTGCTGCCTGCCCTCCGCCCTTCCTCTAAGCCCGCCGAGCATATGGACTCCGCTCACGAGAGCCCCTGGAACAGTCATGTCAGCAACGAGAAGAGAAAAGGGTCTTGCGCGAGGTGACGTGGCGACCTGACGCGGTGGCTTGCGCGGGCCGCCAGCGCGGCACGCCACCTCGGAGACGAGTGCGCCTACGCGACGCCCCACGCGGGAAACTTCCGCGCCAACGCCGGTGAAGACGAGCCCGTTTCTCGGTGTCGCTCGTACCTCTGCCAGAGCAGTGCTGCACTCGACGCCTGGGCGTCGTCTCCGCGACACGCGGGGAACGAAGGCCAGGTCGGACTCCGAGGCTGCCTCGCCTCATCCCGCAGTGCCAGTGCGGGCGGCCCGCCACCCCGGCGCGGAACACTCCTGTTTTGGATCGACAATGCCATGTCTCTCGACCTCGAAGATGGAAGACCCGGTCTGGTTGACCCAAGACATTTTCTCTCGACCTCGAAGACGGAAGATCCAGTCTGGTTGACCCGAAAAGGTTTCTCTCGGCCTCGAAGATGGAAGATCTGGTGTGGTTGGCCCAAAAGGGGGTCCAGCTACAAGGGAGAGGTGCAATAGATCTGGTGCAAAGGGTTTGCGGGTTGCAATGCATTCTGGGGCGTGCAATACATTCCGGGGCGCAGATGTATTGCTGGACTCTCGCGTGCAATACATTCGTTGCAATACAATGCAATCCTATTCTCCGGCGCAGTACAGTTGCAATACAATGGCCCCAAATCTATTGCACCACCCCCTTGCAGCTGCACCCCCTTCTGGGTCAACCAAATCCAGACCCCTGCACCTTTCAGGCCCTCCTCGTGGGCCTCCGAGAAGGCCTACTGGGGCCCCCGAGGGTTTCTCGGGGGACGGGGAGGGGCCCCGAGCTGCCCTTCTCGCAGCGGGCGAGAGGAAGGGGAGAGAGAAAGGGAGAATGATATAGAGAGAGAGAGAGAGATCGCAATGCTGCGAGATGCGCTCTCAATCCTTCTGGCCTGCACCCAGAATCTACAAGCAACGCCCTGGTCTCTGTGCACCCAGTCCTCCATGTCGTCCGCTTCCTTTCTCTGGCCTCCTTCCCCTCCCCTCTTTCCTTGGACACAATAACTAATCATTTCCCACCGCTCCTTTCCCTCCTAGTCCTAGTCCTTCCGCTTCTCCTGCTGTTGCTGCTGTTCACCTTCCCCATCATCATCGTAATAATGTTAATCCTCCTCCTCCTCCTCCTCCTCCTCCTCCTCCTCCTCCTCCATCCCCTCCCCCTGCTGATGTCATCGTGCCTGGAATCCCCCACCTCCCTCATGCCCCTCCGTTCTTCCCCCACCCTCTTTCTCACCATATCCCTCCCCCTTCCTCCTGTCCCGTCCCCCCCCCCCCTCCCCTACGTTATCCGCCCTCCTCCTCCTCCTCCTCCTCCTCCTCTTCCGTTGTACCCCGCTCCATCTCCTCCCGCCTCCTCCTCTCCGCCTCTTCATCCTCCTTCTCCTCCACCTCCTCCAACCTTTTTCTTTCTAGATAGCTCCCCCTTTTGCGCCCCCAGGCGTGTCAGTAGGGCCCGCCCGGCGCCTCGTCTGAGAGCTCCTCACCAATTCTGATCCTGAAGCTTGAAATCTGCAACAGCTTCGCGGATGGACGTGGGGTGATTTTCAAAGTGTGGCTCTCGCGTTAGCGCCGCGCACGTTCGTCTCAAATGCCTGCAGCAGCTTCACGGATGGAGGGCGGGGGGTCGTTTTCAATATGTGATGATCGCCTGAGTGCCGCGCGCATTCGTCCTTAAAGAAATGTAGCAATTTCGCGGATGGTGGGCGAATCCGATTCAGAATGTGGCTCTCGCCGTAGCGCCGCGCGCATTCGTCTGTAAAGTTTGCAGCATACTCGCGGATGGAAGGGGGGTCGCTTTCAAAATGTGGCCCTCGCCCTAGCGCCGCGTACGTTCCTGAAAATTGCGCAACAATTTTAAGGATGGAGGGGGTCGTGTTTGTTTGAAAATGTCGTTCTCGCCTTAGCGCTGCGCACGTTCGTCTTAAAAAATTGGATGGGAAGAAGTGTGTGTGTGTGTCTGTGTGCAAAATGTGGCTCTCGCCTCAGTGCCGCGCGCATTCGTCTGAAATATTTGCAATAATTTCAAAGATGGAGGGGAGCGCTTTCAAAATGTGGCCCTCGCCCTAGAGCCGCGCACATTCACCTTAAACGATTGTAACATTTCCATGGACGGAAGGGGGTTCAGAATGATAGTCTCGCCTTAGCGCCGCGGAGGGCGTTTCTTTATCAAAGAACTGCGCACTGGTCGTTTTCAAAATGGCGCTCTCGCCTTGGTGCCGCGCGCCTTCTTTTTTCCCCAAACAGCTTGCTGAACGGGGTGCTGTTGTGATAGAAGCTAACTCCGGCCGAAGGAAAGGGGAGCAGAAACATCCTCACAAAAGTCTGATGGTCCAGGCCGTTTCGCTTGAGACATCCTCACAACTCTCGTTTCTGAGTTGGCCGGGATTGGCCGTTTCGCCTGAGACATCCTCGAAAAGTTGCGCTCCAGGACGCCGCGCGAGAAATGGTCTGGGCCGTTTCGCTTGAGACATCCTCGAAACTCTGAGCCCCGAGGTGCCGTGCGAGAGGTGGTCTGGCCCGTTCTGCTTGAGACATCCTCGCAACTCTGAGCCCCGAGGTGCAGCGCAAGAGGTGGTCTGGCCCGTTTCGCCTGAGACATCCTCGCAACTCTGGGCCCCGAGGTGCAGCGCAAGAGGTGGTCTGGCCCGTTTCGCCTGAGAAATCCTTGCAACTCTGGGCTCCGCGATGCCGCTTGCGAGGTGGTCAGGACTGTTTCGCCTGAGACATCCTCTCCACTCTGAGCCTCGAGATGCCGCTTGCGAGGTGGTCTGGCCCGTTTCGCTCGAGACATCCTCGCAACTCTGGGCCGCTTGCGAGGTGGTCTGGCCCGTTTCGCCTGAGACATCCTCGCAACTCTGGGCCCCGAAGTGCAGCGCAAGGGGTGGACTGGCCCGTTTCGCCTGAGACATCCTCGCAACTCTGGGCTCCGAGATGACGCTTGCGAGGTGGTCCGGCCCGTTTCGCCTGAGACATCCTCGCAACTCTGGGCTCCGAGATGCCGCTTGCGAGGTGGTCCAGCCCGTTTCGCCTGAGACATCCTCGCAACTCTGAGCTCCGAGATGCCGCTTGCGAGGTGGTCTGGCCCGTTTCGCCTGAGACATCCTCGAAACTCTGGGCCCCGAGGTGCAGCGCAAGAGGTGGTCTGGCCCGTTTCGCCCGAGACATCCTTGCAACTCTGAGCTCCGAGATGCCGCTTGCGAGGTGGTCTGGCCCGTTTCGCCTGAGACATCCTCGCAGCTCTGAGCCCCGAGGTGCAGCGCAAGTGGTCGTCTGGCCCGTTTCGCCTGAAACATCCTCGAAAAGCTTGGCTCCGAGATGCCGCTTGCGGGGTGGTCCGGCCCGTTTCGCCTGAGACATCCTCGCAACTCGGGGCTCGGAGCTGCCGTGCCAGAAATGGTCTGGCCCGTTTCGCTTCAGACATCCTCCCAACTCGGACTCAGAGATGCTGCGCGCGAAATTGTCCGGCCCGTTGCGCCTGAGACATCCGGCCGCATCTGAGTCCCGATATGCCGCGCGAGGTGGTCCAGGCCGATTCGCCTGAGACGTCCTCGAAACTCTGACCTCCGAGATGCCGCTCGCGAGGTGGTCTGGCGCGTTTCGCCTGAGACATCCTCGCAACTCTGGGCTCCGAGCTGCCGCGCGAGAGGTGTTCCAGCACGTGTTGCCTCGCACATGCTCCAAACTCTGACCTCCTAGATGCCGTTCGGGAGGCAGAGGTGGTGGAGGAGGAAGAAAAGGACTAGGAGGAGATGGACGGGAGGAGGAGGAGGAGGAGGAGGAGGAGGAGGAGGATGAGGAGGAGGAGGAGGAGGGAGCAGGCAGGAGGAGGAGGAGGAGGATGAGGAGGAGGACGAGGAGGAGGAGGAGGAGGGATGAGGAATGAGTTGCATGAGAAGGCTCAACGGGAAGCGAGAGGTAGAACGACCCGTTTCGCTTGGGGCATCCTTCCAATACTGAGCTCCGAGATGCCGCGCACGGCTCATGATTTGTGGAAGCCAAGCCCACAAGAACCCCCAAGACCTCCTACCGAACACCTTGATGCCTTTGTGCACAGACATGCGCAGCCCACTGCGCCTTCGAGAAATATATGTCTATCTCTTCTTTACATACATCCCGCTTGTCGGCGGTTGACCCGCCTGCCCCCATTCCAGTTAGCATGGGGGGGGGCCGTCGCTGCAGCAGCATTGAACCGTCGCTGCGGCGGTCTTCAACGAGGCCTCCGACCAAGACCTCCCCCCAGGGCAACCGGGATAACCATCATTACATGCCCCCCCCGCTTCCTTGCCCTCCCCCGTTTCCTCTTACAGTTGCTTCCGGGTTCACAGCTTGGCGGTGGAGCCTCTGACAGTGCCGACCCGACAACTTACTCGTCGACCAGGTGCGAAGGAGGGAGGAGGGAAGAGGGAAGCAGAACGACACCCTCAAGCGCTGGCTTCATGAGAGGCATGCGTCACACAAGCTGTTGTGAAACATTCCAATGTGCAAACATCATGCTCTCGTGTTTTAACTTGTCATGCCAGCCCACACTGGACGGGCACGCAATCGACTTTGGAAACCACAATGGAGATAAAAATCCTGTTTGGGGATACTGCACTCGGGCTATAATTTGATGCAACGTTCGTCAATGCGGAGATTGAAAGATTTGG
Organism: Prorocentrum cordatum; assembly: GCA_963575745.1. Taxonomy (NCBI): domain Eukaryota; class Dinophyceae; order Prorocentrales; family Prorocentraceae; genus Prorocentrum; species Prorocentrum cordatum. Next base: position 118,875 of record CAUYUJ010015722.1, read on the forward strand.
CGAAAATGCGGGGCCGATTTCGGTAGGCGGCCGGGTTGCAAAGATCCCAGTTCCGGGTTCCCGGGTTCCGGTTGCTGGTTCCGGGCCGATTTCGGTGGGCGGCGGAGTTCCTGGATTTCTGGGTTCCAGGGTTCCTGGTCAATTTCCTTATGAATCGGTCTCACCATCGATCTCATTACCCACTTCTCGATCGATCTCACGATCGATTTCACAATCGATCTCACTATCGATCTCACTATAAATCGCACGATCGATCGCACGATCGATCTCGCGATCCATCTCACTATCGATCTCACTGAATCAACATCACTATCGGTCTCACGACCGACCATACGATCGTCCACTATCGATCCCACTATCGATCTCACTGTCGATCTCAATATCCAAAACACCATGTTTTAAACCATCCGCTGATTGGGGTTTTCTCTGGTGTCATTTATCCGGACAGAAGACTACTGATTTCCAAATTGGAGTTCGCGCCTGAGACGTCGATCATATCCGAAGGTCAGGACCCTCAACGCACGTAGCGCTACATGGATACATGGCGGCTCGCTTTTCAACATGGAGCTGCACCTTGAGATCTCCTCGAAGTTCATGGCCACACGTGCAACTGTTTGCGCCACAGTTGCACCACATGGGGGGCGATGCTTCTTCGAGAGGGGGATCTCCCTGGACACCTCGCTGAACTGCCTGATCATTGTTTCTCGTGTTCCTGATGACGCGATGTTGCTGCAGGAGCACGACCACACGAAACCTTCCACAACAAAACCAACCCCGAGACTCCAAGACGTCCATAGATGGTGTGGGAACGTCGCGCTTTCCATCGCAAGGCCATCGAAACCCAAGAAGCCCAGGGCACCCTGGAGGCAAGCAGGGTGTTTCTCTTGGCGTGGGCACCTGCTGTCTCTGCGAGGGAACACGGCGAGGCGGCGGCATCCCCGGGTGAGAACACCAGGAGGGAGCGCAAGCGCCAGCGGACGACGAAGCGGCGAAGCGGCGGCCTTTGCGAGGGCACCCTGGAGGCAAGCAGGGTTTTTCTTGGCATGGGTTTCCACTGCAAGCCCATGCCTTTTCAGAGAGCGGGGCCCTCGTCAAAAAATGGCAGGCCCAAAACTGTGCCTGGTACGTCAGAGGGAGGCACTTCGAAGAGTGAGGAGGAGGACATGTAGGGGCGTGTGAGGAGGGGACTTTGGAAGGGCGGGTGTACAATCAACCCGTACAATAAGGATGCGCAGTAAGGATGCAAGGGCCGTGGACGCTCATGCCGTGGCTCTTCGAGCGGTGCTGGCCATCGAAAGTGATTGAGGATGGACCGAAGATGCTCGAAGAGGCAAGGATGCAAGGGTACACTTGGGAAGTCGACCATCCTTACTATGCGGGCTGACTGTACTGCATCACCGTTTATGCATATTTGGTTTACTCTGGTCCTCCTCCTACTCCTGCTCCTCCCTCACCCCTTCCCCCTCCTCCCTTCTCCCCTGCCCCTCCCTCCTCCTTCTCCCCGAGAGCCTTCAGTACCTGATATACGCCTCACAGGCCGCATCAATGCACGGACGGCACTGTACAACAAAATCAGAAAACCAATCCCCTCCTCCTCCGCCTCCTGCTCCTCCTCGTCCTCCCTGCACAGACCCTGGGATCAGAAGCTTTGTCAGTCAACCTTCCCGAAGACCTCCACAAGGTTCTGCCTACCCTCAAGTGCAGCAGCACTACACCGCAATCATCCTCGTCCTCCCGACTTCCCCGGCGCCCCTGGCCCGCCGCTGTTGCTACCGCCTTGATGGCGTCCAAGCCGTCTGGGTGGACGCCAGCCTGGCCGCCGCAGCTGGCGCCGCCTTCGCAACTGCGGTCGCGCTGTCGCCACCGCCGCCAATCATCCCCCCAGATGGGGAGCAGGCGGGGAGGGTGGAGCAGGAGGATGGGGACGGTGGAAGAGGAGGTGGAGGAGGGGGACGGGAGGAGGATGAGGGAAAGAAAAAGGACAGGAATTGCAGCAGCAGCAGCAGCAGCTGGGGGAAGAGACAGAACCGCAGACGTATAGCAAGGCAGCAGGCAGCAGTCGAGACCGCCCGACACCACACACTGAGTCTGTTGGAATCCGTTCTTGTATCATTCGCGATAGCGCCCGTGACCGGTCCTGGCCCCCCACCCCTCCCCCCTTGGCCACGTAACGTTGCTCGCCGGCGCGGTCTGGGAATGAGCCGCTCTTAGGCATTCACAGACGGCGCCGGCGCGAATCGTGACGTGACAGGCCCCTCCCCCCCCTTCCCCCCTCCCCTGGTCACGCCCGGTATCGCCAGGATATAAAAGAACGATCTCCTGAGGGATGGCCTGGACCACCTCTCAGAGCTCTCTTGCCAGAGGGAAGAAACACACCCCTGACCTCTGACGCCACGATTTTTTCATCGCGTGGCCCCTCAGAGCTTCCGACCCCAACTCCTGGGGTCGTCGTTCTTGAATGTCCCAGAGCCCGAAACTGGTCTCCGAAGGCCCAAACTGGTAGTTCCGATAAAAAAAAACGTTGCGACTCATCAGGAACGCCCGTTGTCTGGGAAGACGCCGATGACCAGCCCAGGGGGTCTCCGAAGGTCCCTAGGTCCCTGGCAGCCCCTGGACGACCCCAGAGGCAAAAGAGAACCTTAATAAGGTCGGACCTAAGACAGAATACCATCCTTCAAAACATGCAACCATAAGATCACTCGAGGGTACCCTCCCCCAGGATGCACAAGAACATCGAACAAAAACGATGAAAATTCGGGTACCCTCCCCGAACCGACCTCGATCTTACGGTACATCGACAAAATGTTGCACCACCTGGTGTCTTCAAGAATGCACGCCACGTTTGCACTGGATGTTCGTTTCCACCCCCCCTCCCCCCAAATCTCAATATTGGCTGCGGTCTGGGTTCATCGAAGCAGCTCGGTGGTGCAACATTATGTCGAGAGCCCCTGGGGGGGGGCCAAGGGCTCTTCGCCACGTGCCCAATATCAAGATCGGGGGGGAAGGGGGAGGAACAATGCAATGTAGCTGATAATGCGCGGCAAAAATGGTGCAATATTTTGTCGATGTACGGTATGCCTCGGTCCGACCGCAGATCAGCCCCAAGCCCCTCGATGCGGCGGCGGCGACGACGACGTCCCTGCGCCTCTTGGAGAAGGCCGCCTTTTGGAGAAGGGCAGCTATCCGGCCCAGGCTACGACGCGCGAGGCGCGATTCTTTTCGCGCCCACCGCCACCCTCCCCGCCCCTGGTGGCGCCTCCCTCCGACCCCCCTCCGACCCCTTCGGAGCGGAGGAGGCTGGGGGGCTCCCGATCCCTTCTTCTCTAGAGACGGGAACGAAGGGGTGGCGGGATCTCCCCTCCCCTCTCTCTCTCGCTCTCCCTCCCCCGCTCTCGTGCACGTCGTGCTTCTTTCTTGTCGCCACCACCGATCGGCGGCGAGCCCGGGGGGAAGTGAGACAGGGCGGGCCTTCCCAGAATGCTCGGAGGTCCCCCAGCATTCTGAGAAGTGTTCGAAGCCCCCCCCAAAGACACTGAAGACTTCTCAGAAGGCTAGAGGGCTTCTGAGAAGTCCCGTTCCCCTCGGAGGAGGAGGAAGAAGAAGAGAAGGCGGAGACGCAGGAGGAGGAGGAGGAGGAGGAGGCGGAGGCGGAGGAGTTGGAGTTGGAGTTGGAGTTGGAGTTGGAGTTGGAGTTGGAGTTGGAGTTGGAGGAGGCGGATGAGGAGGAAGAGGATGAGGATGAGGAGGAGAAGGAGGGGGAGGAGGGGGAGTTGGAGGAAGAGCAGGATGATGATGATGATGATGATGATGATGATGATGATGATGATGATGATGATGCTGATGATGATGATGATGATGATGATGATGAGGAGGAGGAGGAGGGAGGAGGAGGAGGAGGAGGAGGAGGAGGAGGAGGGGAGGGGGAGGAGGAGGAGGAGGGAGGAGGGGAGGAGGAGGAGGAGGAGGAGGAGGAGGAGGACGAGGAGGACGAGGAGATGGAGGAGGAGGAGGAGGAGGAGGAGGAGGAGAGGAGGAGAGAGGAGGAGGAGGAGGAGGAGGATGGAGGAGGAGGAGGAGGAGGAGGAGGAGGAGGAGGAGGAGGAGGAGGAGGAGGAGAAGGAGGAGGGAGGAGGAGGAGGAGGAGGAGGAGGGAGGAGGAGGAGGAGGAGGAGGAGGAGGAGGAGGAGGAGGAGGAGGAGGAGTGGAGACGGCGGCGGCCCGCCCACGGGGCCTGCCAGCCCGACGTGCAGTTCGGCGCCAGGCCCACGGACGCCAGCAGCACGCCGCAGGGCTCCTCGAGCGAGCTCGTCACCTCTCTGGCCGCGACGAGGCGGCAGCGGGGCCAAGCATGAAACAATCAAGAGGGTGGGTGAACAGGAAGAGGAAGAGGAGGAGGGGGAGGAGGAGGAGGAGCAGGAGGAGGAGGAGGAGGAGGAGGCGGAGGGGGAGGAGGAAGAGGAGGAGGAGGAGGAGGAGGAGGAGGAGGAGAAGGAGGAGGAGGAGGAGGAGGAGGAGGAGGAGGGGGAGGGACAGGAGGAGGAAATGGAAGTTTTTTCTCGTCAGCGATCCCGTAGGCCTGAACGAATTTAATTGACACCGAACCAAACTGGATGGCTTGCCTGAGACTAAGGTGCAGGCCTTGCTGCCGCCGCCGTCTCCCGGGCCAAAATACGCGCCTGGAGCGCCAGCATTCCTGGAGTCGATATCAAACCAGAGACTGGCGCGGGCAGACTAACGTCACGGGACGGGGGGGGCTGAGCAGCATAACAGAAAAAACTGACCCCTCGCCTCGAAATCTCACTCACCGTGGAGCTGGGATCACGGTAATGAGAATACAAGCCAGAACACAATCTGCGCAACATCGTGGGAGCGCCCGACAGATGGCGCTGAGGAGAAAGAGGAGGAGGAGGAGGAGGAGGACGAGGAGGAGAAGGAGGAGGAGGAGGAGGAGGAGGAGGAGAAGGAGGAGGAGGGGGAGGAGCAGGAGGAAGGGCCGAGACAGGGCGCAGCCCTGGCCTTACTCTTAGACCCTTCGTCGTCGTTGTCTTCTTCTGTCGCGGGGCCCGCGCTCCTCCACCAACACTCGTCCTCTTCCTCCTCATCCTCCTCCTGCTCGTCCTCCGCCTCCTCCTCATCATCCTCCCCCTCCTCCCCCTGCTCTTCCTCCTCCTCCTCCTCCTCTCCTCATGCTTCTCCCCCCCTCCGCCTCTCCTCTCCTCCTCCTCCTCCTATTCCTCTTCCTCTTCCTCCTCCTCTTCCTATTCACCCAACCTCCTGATGGTTTCATCCGATCCCTCCTCCTCCTCCTTCTCCTCCTCCTCTCCTCCTCCTCCTCCTCCTCCTCATCCTCCTCCCCCTCCTCCTCCTTCTCCGCCTCCTCCTCCTCCTCCTCCTCCTCCTCCTTCTGCTCGATCCACACTATCCTCCTCCTCCTCCTCCTCCTCCTTCTTATCCTCCTCATGCTCCTGCTGCTCCTCTGGTCGCTCCCCCTTTCTCCTCCTCTCCTTCCATCTTCATCTGCATCCTTACCCGGTCCCTCCTCATAATCGACCCGAACCTCGATCCTTCGGCAGCCCAAGGGGTCCGCGTCAGCACAGGCACGGCTGACAAGGAATACTTCAGAAGGGGCGTGACAGCACGCCTGTGAGAATCTCCTACCAGCGGAGGGCTTCAAGTCTCCACGCCAACTCGGGGCCGACTGCAATTCAGTATGGAATTGTATGTATGGGGAGGGTTCTTACGGAGGCTAAGGCCCACCTCCCCCGAAACCCGTGAGCAATCGAAATGTGGCAAGCCTACTGGTCTCCTCAGCCTTGCAATGCATGCGAGCCCGAATCTCACTCACTACCCTCCCCTCTCGGCAGCACCGACACGGAGACTAAAGCACCGCGTTTGTCGTAATTCTGGCTCTCGGCGATGGCTAGAATAATGCCCCGAATTCGTTGCAACGCAACCTCTCAACAATGCATGATGCCTCATACCTCGAATTCGCCGAAACACCGTGCCGTGCCACATCCTCATCATCATCATCATCATCAGCATCATCAGCATCATCATCAGCATCATCAGCATCAGCATCATCAACAGCAGCATCATCATCATCGTCATCAGCAGCATCATCATCATCATTATCATCATCAGCATGATAAGCATCGTCGTCATCATCATATTCATCAGCAGTACCATCAGCTTCATCATCATCACCATCATGATCATGATCATCATCACGACCATCCTCATCATCAGCAGCATCATCATCTGCATCATCATCATAATCATCAGCATCATCATCATCATCATCGTCATCAGCAGCATCATCGTCATCATTATCACCAGCATCATCATAATCACCCCGTGAGCATAATCCTCATCATCCTCATCCTCATCCTATTTCATCATCCTCATCACTACCACCATCATCATCAGCATCATCACCATCACCACGACCACCATCACCACCATCATCATTACCACAATCATCACTACCAGCAGCATCACCACAACCATCATCATCATGATCAGCAGCAACAACAAAAGCAGCATCAGCACCGGCAACAGCAGGGGTAGGGGAGGAAGAGGAGGAGGAACAGGAGGAACAGCAGCAGCATGAGCCAGAGCAGAGGCACGAGGAGCAAGTGCAGCGTAGTTGGAGGCGGGGAGCAAGAGGAGGAAGAGGATGAGGAGGAAGGGGGGGTATGAGAACCAGATGAGGGATCGCCTGTGTCTCCAGTGCTGGCACCAGCGACGCACACCAGAGTGCGGCAATCGTGGCAGCACCCATGACAGCAGAGGTGCGCGCCATGATTTCAATAGTATGGTATGGAATCCACGGGCCCCCTCTTGAGGGGCACGATGCGCCCAAGGCTGCCCAAGATGTCTCAAAATTGTTTCAGGGACCCCGAGATGGTCCAAACAAGGCCGCAGCGGGTCCCCACAAAACTGCCCACAACTGTCTCCGACGTGGCGGCAGAGGGCGCAGCCCATCAGATACGAGTTACGCTTTCAGACTTGTAGTCACTGTTGGAGCAAACGTTACGCTGCACAATTACCAGATCTGGTCGGGTAGGACGTTTATCCGATTAATATCGGTAATTCTTGAGCCAGAGCAGCGTCGCGGACCCGCACTCCTTTCCCCGTGCTGCGACATCGCCGCTTTCAACTCCCCGCGACCAACTTAGATTCATCCCCCTCCACCCTCCACCCCCCTCCCTCCTACTATGATTATTCCTCCACCTGCTCGTCCTCATGATTATTATGTTGCTTCTGCTGCTTCTGCTGCTGCTCATCACCATCGCGATCACCATCGGCATCATGATATCTGATGTGTATTTGCTCTTGCTACTGAGTAGCTACTATGTGCTATGCTACTGAGTAGCAGCTACGCCTCTCCACCCTCCTCCTCATCTTCCACAATGTGCTGCTGCCCCGGTTGATGCTGCAACTCCTCCTCCTCCTCATCGTCGCCGTCCCCCTCCTCCTCCTCAACCTCCTTCTCCTCCTCCTCCTCCGCACCATCGACCTTCTTCTGTTCATCATCACTCTCCACCCCTCCCCTTCCCCCTTCCACCTCCATTTCGGCATCCACACTCCACTCCCCACCCCCTTTGCCGTGCCTGGCCCTTCCCTGCTCCCGCTCTCGCCTATACCCCGCCCGCCGCTTCCCACACAGGCGCCCGATAGTTAACACCATCTGATCACTATTCCCCCCACTCCCCTGACAATGCGCGCGTTTGCTCACACATCCTTTTCACACACGTGATTCCAACACATTATGGTTTAAACTGTGTTTCGATCGGAGAGTTTTCGGTCTTCAGAAACGGTGCTTCCGCTGCAGCGTTGGTCGCAACACAAATCGACGCCTTGCTTCCGCCATTCAGGGTGGCGCTCTCGCTTCAGCGCTGGCCACCGTACTGGTCCCGAGTCGTTCCTCAGCGTTGCCGCACCCTGCCTTTCCCTCCTCCGCCTTCCCTGAAGAATCCTCCTGTTCTCTAGCGCAGAACCAGTCCAGGGCGCGAGTGTCAACCCTCAGAGCAAGGGAACCAGACAGGAAGACGCGAACCAGCGATGCAAGGACGCCAGCGAGAACCAGGCCACACATGTGCTGGACGACAGGCAGCGAGGTGCCATTCAAACCGTCTTCCAGACCCAACTCTTGCAAGAAATCCTCACCGATCCGTCACAACGCGTGGTGAGGCACGGTGCACCAGCCATCAAGCGACGCGCCCCGCACGACGTCAGCACCGTCTTGACCAAGTCGGACATGCGCGGCCGACTACCGCGGAGGTATTCCGCCAGACGGGCCCAGCGCGGAGAGCCTCACCGCATGGTGCAAGACCGAGACCACCCTGGTGCATGACTCCACCCCAACCCAACCCGAAATCCCCCCAAATTTCGGGTCGGGGAGCGTTCGGGTTCCATCTGTGTTTTTCCCATGTTCCGGGATGCTCCCCCACTGGGAATGGAGGGCGACTTAGTGAGGTGGAGGCCCGCATAAGAAGGTCAGCACTACCGTGCGCTTGGGGTGCCCAAACGCGACACAGACGTCTGGATCCGCGCCCGCCGAAGCTCCGAAACCGATACGGCGGTGGCCCCTGGGCCCCTGCCACGCCGAGCCAACCTTTGCACGCCACGCACCGCAACGCGGCTACGGTCGGGAACTCCTGCTCAGCGCATCGCGGCGGCGGCCCCGGCGACACGCTGTGCAACGTGCCGCTGCGCTCCGCGGGGCGGGGAGGCGGGGAAGGGCTCAGGGCAGGGATGCTCGGGAACCGCAGCGTGGACGGGCCAGAACCGGCGACGCGACACGCTGAGCCAACGTTCCCGACCGTGCATACGCTCGGGCCGTCACGAAGTCGCGAGGCAAGACGGTCTTTGACCTCATCCGCTAGGGGGCCGAGGTCACCCGCGCAGGCCAGGACCGCGCGAGGGAGGGCCACGTCTTCATCGTCCACGCGACCCACGGCACCGCCCAGCACAGCTGCGGTGGCGCACGGCTACTCCCGACGGTGACCTCTCACACTGCACGGCAAGGCGAAGACTACAGCCACGGAGGTTGTCGCCAAGAGCTCCACCAGCAGGCCCCCGCGAACGCCCAGCGAGTGGGCAAACTGGCGAAGAGGAGCCTCCTGCCCGGTCGCCTCTGAAGCGGATGTGCGCGGCGTGGAGGATTCCACGCGGGCGCTGCGCCGGGAGCTTCAAGACCAACGTGCCGCCGCCGACCCCCTGGCCGGGACCACGTCCAATGTCGAGGCGGAGCTGGTCGCGCAAGGCCACCGCGTCGAGAGCCGGGGCGTCCAGACCACGACAGGCTTCGACAAGACCATGTGGCCCGGCTGACGCGCTTGCAGGAGGAGGAGGAGGAGGAGGAGGAGGAGGAGGAGGAGGAGGAGGAGGAGGAGGAGGGCACTGCCCCACAACCCCAAGGGGTGGCCCAGAGAGCCCCACCGCTGCCGAGCCTGCCCCGGAAGGGACCGAACACCTGAGCCCCGCCGCCGTGGCCGGCGGCATCGCCGACACTGGCAGCAGAATCAGCGCCCGCACCGTCGGGCCCACGACCTCCTCCTCCATCTCCCTCCTCCATCTCCTCCTCCTCCTCCTCCTCCTCCTCCTCTTTTTTCTGCCGTTGCTCGGACATTAGGGTTAACCTGTTGCGTGTGGACACGACGCAGAGAAAAAGCGCCGACTTGGGCGAGGCGACAAACTAGTCCGGCTTCGGACAGGTGCGAATAACAAAAGGCAGCGAAGCAAGCAAGGAATAGTGGCCCATGAGGGCAGGAGTAACCCAGTCAGCGGCACATCCTCCTCCTCATCCTCCTCCTCCTCCTCCGCCTCCTCTTCCTACTCCTCCTCCTCCTGCTCCTCCCCAAGGCGCTCGCCTGGCGAGTGCAGGGCTGCCCGCGGCAGGGCCCGTCGCTCCGCCGACGAGGCCGTGGCTTGGCTTTCCGGAGAGCTTGCCCGTGCCAAGTCGGAGCTTGACGCCGCTGTGGAGGCGCTGGACTAGAGGAAGAAGAACTATGCACATACACCGATTCTGGCCAGGCCCATCCTGAGCCCAGGATCGGTGCATACGCCCTCCTACCTTGGCCAGGAAGGCATATGCACCGATCCTGGGTCAAGGATGGGCCTTGCCAGGATCGGTGCATGTGCATAGTTCTCTTCGCCCGATGGACGGGCTTCTGGGCGGCGCGGAGGTGGCGGGGCGCGTGCGCGCCATCCTCCCAGCGCCGCAGGAACGTGCTGCTTCATTCATGTTGCGCCGGGCGTCGCGATCGACACGGCGGACGCATCCGCTCTTCGGAGGGCTCAGCATGGGCCCAGGCTCGAGTCCAGAGTCGGGTCCTCTCGAAGCATGCCACGCCCTTCGTGCCTGGCGGCGGGTACTGGTGCGGGCTGGCCGACGTGGACTCGTCGTTTCATCACTTAGCGGAGGAGCCCCATTTTGTCCCGGAGCAGTTTCAGGAGCAGGAGTTCGTCCCCCACTTCATCGCCGCAGCGGTAGAAGATTCTGGCTGGCCTGCAGGCTTGGTTCCTTCTATCCACCTGCAAGGCCTTTGGGAACCACTCTGCGAATCTTGCGATCCTGGCCTTTCCCACCTCACGGTCGAAGAACAAGAGGCGGAACAACTGTTTACGGAGGTCGCGCTCCCGCTGCGCCGCGGAGCGCCTGCGTGCTCCGATGGGTCCTGCTTGGGAATCTGTCGTGTAGCCACACGAAAGATTCCCAAGGACTGCTTGGGATTGCTTTGTGCTCGCCGACGTGGACGCCTTTACGTTCAGCAGCGGTGGCACCGTCGCGGACGCTGACTGCGAGATTGCCTCCTGCGGTGGCGATAGCTTCAGCAAGGTGTTCTTCACGGTGGTGGCGTCCAGCTTCCCTGCTGCGAGGAGGAGCCATCTCGAGACGAGCGCCGTCGCCCACGTGTTCCAGGCCATCGACGTCTGCATCATCCCGTCCTCTTTGGGGCGCACGTGTGACTGTTGCTTTGTCGTTATCGCTGAGGTCGACGGGTCGGACACCGAAGCGCTCTGGCGCAAGGAATGCGACATGCTCCTCTGCCCTTGGTGCTGGCCTCCGAAGCTCGAGCAGCGGTTCATCGTTGCGACGGATGCTATGTGAAGTGCCGTCCTCGTGAGCTGCCCAGCTCTGGCGTGGGATCATGGCCAAGAATACTCGCCTTCCCTGTTTGGCATCGTCGGCGTCGGCCTCGTCGCCGCGTACCTTGTGAAGATCACGGAGCGCGCGTGTCTGGAGTTCATCGTCTTCGGTGGGGTCGTGCACAGGAAGGCGGGCAGAGTGGTGCAGCGGCAAAACCAGGATCATCAGCATCATCAGCATCATCAGCATCATCATTATCAACATCAGCATCATCATCATCATCATCATCATCATCATCATCATCATCATCATCATCATCATCACCGTCATCATCACCATCGCCATCACCATCACCATCACCATCATCATCATCAGCATCAGCATCATCAGCATCAGAATCAGCATCATCATCATCAGCTGCATTATCATCATCGTCATCATCATGACCATCACCATCACCATCACCATCAGTATCACTACCACGATCGCAATACGCAGCATCCTCATCCTCATCCTCCTCCTTCTCATCATCATCATCGTCATCATCATGATCATCATCAACAACAGCATCGTCATCATCATCATCATCAACAGCATCCTTCTGCTCCTCCTCCTCCTCCTCACATCATCATCAAGAACGTCATCATAACATTCATCATCATCATCAGCATCATCATCATCGTCGTCGCCATCATCATCAGCATCGTACTCATCCTCAGCATGACCATCATCACCAAAGTCAGCATCGTTATCACCATCACCATCAACAGCAGGATCATCATCATGATCATCATCAACATTAGTAGCAGCAACAACAACAACAGCATCAGTATCATCATCGACAGCATCATCATCGTCATCATCGTCATCATGATCATCAACAACAACAGCATCACCATCATCACGGCATGATCATCATCAGCACCAACACCATCACCATCACCATCATCATCATCATCATCACCACCATCACCAGCGCCCCCGTCATCATCATCAATATCATCATCATCGTCATCGTCATCGTCATCATCACCACTACCACCATCATCATTACCATCATCATCATCAACATCGTCGTCGGCATCATCATCATCCTCATCATCATCCTCATCATCATCATCATCATCATCATCATCATCATCATCATCATCATCCGCGTCCTCATCATCACCGCCACCAAGACCATCATCACCGTCGTCGTTATCATCATCAGCATCACCATCATGTCATTATCATCGTCATCATCAGCATCATCATCATCATCATTTTCATCATTATCACCGCCATCAACAGCACCAACACACACGCCCGCCCCCACACCAGCAGTATCCTCCTCATCAACACAATCATTAACACCACCACCATCATCATTTACATCATAACCTCTTTCTTGTAATCCTCATCACCGCCATCACAACCACCGACGCCGCCACCGCCACCACCATCGTCACCATCATCATCAGCATCATTCGCAAAAGCACCGCAACCAACATCATTACTACCATCACGTCCATCGTCATCATCATCGGCCGCCTCCTCGTCCTCCTCCTCCATGTCCTCAGACAGGACTGCTCAAGTGCGATGCCCCCTGGCCGGCACATACACTCCCGCCTCTACCTTCCGATTGTACGCGTGCATGTGTTGATTCTCCGCCTCTGGCGGCCCTCACGCAATCTTCATAGCATCCTTTCCGTTCACAGCTAGGCCGTTCAATGCGGTACAAACTTCCTCGATGGTTCGCCTAACTGACATTACATATCTTTCTGGTAGCTTTGATTACCATGCACTGACTGGCACGCGCGCCAGGGCAGCTCGAAGCACGTCGCCACGGTGACGAGATTTACACGGCAAAGTTCTTGCTGAAGTTGGAAGGACTTCCGGTGAGCTCACGAATGGGCACTGTGGCTGTTCCATCTTGTGGAGGAGGAGGTCAAAGCTGGATCATCTAGCTCGTACGGAGTGTGCTCCACCTCTTGTTGGAGGTCGCGGATTTCTTTGCAGGGAGCGCTCTGGCACTATAGATGTGAATTCGATATGCTTGCACTTCCCTCCCAGGACCAGTCTCTCTAACGAATGGGTGAAATATCGGCGCGCTGTGAATGAGTTGATGGATTAGGTGGGGCCTCTCTGGGCGTCTCGAACACAACGTACCACTCCTGTTTTTGTGCTGATGTCCTGGGATCCCTGGAAACTGTGGTCACGGCTTCGTCCCGTATCATCGTCGAGAAGAGGCCCAGCTCGTCCAGAACATCGGGGGGGGACCAGTTGCGAAAGGGTGGCATCTCACACTTCACGAATGCACACGACTTGGCGGACGCGTTCGGGTCTAGCAGCTGAGACTCTACGCGGACAGCAGTCCCCTGTCTGTTCTGGCCAAGCTCAGTTGTTGTTTGGGGAGCAGCGTTATCGTTGGGCGGATATCTGGTTGAAGGGACAGGATTCGGTGGTTACGCTTCGTCTGAACTGCGGGGTATCATGGGTGACGAGTTTGCTGACTGCTCCTTTGTCTACACGTTCTGTCCTGCTGTTGCTCGGAGGCGCAATGCTCAGCGATCATGGGATCGTTCCTGGGAGCTGCTACGCGTGAGCTACCCTGTAACTGGCCCAGTCTAGGACCTTTTTCTCACGAGGTATGCCGATGACCTTACTGAGAAGCTGGTGGAAAATTTATCACAATATCTGAGCTTATCAAACAAAGCAAGCGCCGCAATCATGATCTAGATCGGTCTTTGAGCAGGGATGGTCTGGCCTACTGATTCGTAGTCGAGACCGAGTTGGAGGCTCGTATCCGCAGGCTTGATATTTGGCACGAGCTGGTGCGTCGACCCGAGTTCCACCGACAAATCATTGCAAAACTGGTTGCGATGTTTGAGGCCCGTCCTGTTTTGTCCCTCGAGTGGATCCCTCAGCTCACAGGCACATCCGTGGGCTCGCATGTACTGGGAAGAGGTCGATACCCTAGGGGTGCTAGAGGAAGCGGCTGACCTCTTGAAGATCGTGCCTGGCAAGTTTCTGGACATGTTTCATCACTCTGAAGCGAGAGAGCTGTTTCTTAGGATCGACGTTCGGTAACTTCGGAGCAAATCCCTAGCTGTAGCCATTCTTCCTCCAGGTGTGGTTTCTGATCCCGATCCGCAGGAGGATGATCCAGGAATAAGGGAGGTGGCGAGACGGTACCGATGCATGACGTGCCTGGGTGATGGTCAAGTGCGTGGTGCTGTTCACAGTGACCGTCGTGGAACGCACACGCTTACAGTAGCATGTGTTCGGTGCCAAGTCCTACACAGCGTGCTTAACCTTTCTAAAAAATATTGTGTGTACGTGTTTGACTACAGTCGCGTCGCGGGCTATACACAAGCGTCATTTCACGATTATCCGGCGCGAAGGCTTTGCAGCGAGATCAGCGTTCAGCATCTGAAGCAACTCCAGATTCACAATTCGTACCAACATTCGCCCTGGTTGCATTTACGCTCACAATTAGATCCGTGCTCTCAGCCGCTACCTCCCTGGCCCCGTACCCGTGGCAGTCATGGACAAGCGCCCCGCGCGGGTGCTGGCAGAGTCTCAGACCGACGGCGACGCATCTCAGCCCGAGGCGAAGGCCATGACTAAGGTGGAGGATGCGGAGAAGGCAGCAACAAGAAAGGGAGGCGTGGACGTTTATCGTCAACTCGTCGTTGGTTTACAAAGCTCCCTGCTTGTGTTCTCTCTCTCTCTCTCGTTCTCTCTCGTTCTCTCTCTCTCTCTCTTTCTCTCCCCCTCTCGCTTCACCTTGTGGTTCCATCTCTCTCTCTCGCGCGAATGCGGCCGACTTGAGGGACATATGCGGCAGCGTGTTTCACGCAGTCCTGCTGCCTGCAGAGCAGATGACCGCAGCAGCGGTAACGAAAGCCGGACGATCGTATCACAACGAGGTGCAACGTCTCAACGACGCGTCCAAGAAAACCGACCATCTCGGGCCACTGTGTCGTCAAATGTGGACGGCCCTGACAAGCGCAACCAGCCAGGATCTAGCGTGCCCCGTGTATTGCAAGACGTGGTTCGAACACTCTTGGCGGGAGCTGGTGATGGTTCGGCCTCCTCTCGAGCTCTCGCAGGGAGCCCGTGCGTGTCAAACCCGAGGCACTCGCAACCCAGAATCGAAGTCGGGGAAATAGCGTTCCGCGTTCGTAGCCGATGCGACGTTTCCAGAGCTCGAGAGGTGTCGTATCGAGCATCTGCTGGCCTGCTGGCGGCGGATATGGGGAGAAACAGACAAGTGCGGTCCCTGGGGGGGGGCTCCCGAGAGGGACGCGGTCAAGCTGGTGGAGAGGATTGCCCAGGTATGGGAGGTAGCCTGGCCGTGCGGGATGAAGGGGCCGTAAATGGACAAAAACATTGAATCCTTTACACAGTCCCCCCCGTGATTTCAAAGTTGGCACCAAGCATTCGGCAGCACAGGCGTGAGAGGACAAGAACAGTGGAACCACGATGGCCTTCGGGAGGCCGAAGCCAACTTTGAAAGTGGGGGGAGGGGGGGGGGGCGAACGCGGGGGTCGAAGACGAAGGGGTTCCAGTGTTGTATCCCCTTGCTGGAGGTAGCCTGGCTGTGAGGCATGAAGGGGGGGGTGTCGGACGGTGGGCGGGGATTCGGGGAGAGGGGGGGTGCGTTTGAGAGGCGCGCCCTGGCTGCGGCAAGCGCCCGCGAAGTGGCGTTGTTGGCGCGTGAAGGTTCCCGTCGTCCTCTTCTGGCGGGGCCCGCCAGGCTCAAGGAGTTACCAGCTTTGGGGGGGGCCTTTGCTCCTCCTCCTCCTCCTCCTCCTCCCTCCCCCTCCTCCTCCGCCTCCGCCTCCGCCTCCGCCTCCGCCTCCGCCTCCGCCTCCGCCTCCGCCTCCGCCTCCGCTTCTCAGCTCCGCTCCGCCTCCGCCTCCGCCTCCGCCTCCGCCTCCGCCTCCGCCTCCGCCTCCGCCTCCTCCTCCTCCTACTACCTACTACTACCTACTACTACTACTACTATACTACTACTACTACTACTACTACTACTACTACTACTACTACTACTACTACTACTACTACTACTACTACTACTACTACTACTACTACTACTACTACTACTACTACTACTACTACTACTACTACTACTACTACTACTACTACTACTACTACTACTACTACTACTACTACTACTACTACTACTACTACTACTACTACTACTACTACTACTACTACTACTACTACTACTACTACTACTACTACTACTACTACTACTACTACTACTACTACTACTACTACTACTACTACTACTACTACTACTACTACTACTACTACTACTACTACTACTACTACTACTACTACTACTACTACTACTACTACTACTACTACTACTACTACTACTATACTACTACTACTACTACTACTACTACTACTACTACTACTACTACTACTACTACTACTACTACTACTACTACTACTACTACTACTGCTACTGCTACTCCTCCTCATCCTCCTCCTTCTCCTCCTCCTCCTGCAAGGTCTCCTGATGTCGCTGGTGCTCCCTCCTCTTCCTCTCCTCCTGGGCCCCCCAGTCTGTTGGGCTTTCCTCGGAGGGCCAGGCTCTCGAAGTGGTCTCTGGAGATGCCCGCAGGATGACTGCCAAGGAGAGTGGCCCCCCCACAGAGGCGCGCGAAGTCGCGAGGTCCATGGTTTGTCTGGAGCTGCGTCGAATGACTCCTCGGAACCACTTTTTTCGAGTTTGAATGGTGCCGCCATCCCCCCCAAGCGTGTGTGCCCACGTCAGGGGCGGGCAGGGCCCGTGCACTCACTTCGAGCACCAGCGGTGGCGGGGAAGTTGGGTGAGAGCCTGCATCTCTGGGGCGACTCGGGTGCCATCGTGTTACCTGCAAATGCTGCTACGTAGACATTGGCGGTCGGCACCCCATTCTCTCTGCTCTCTCTGCTCTCTCTGCTCTCTCTGCTCTCTCTCTCTCTCTCTCTCCCTCTCTCCCCCTCTCCATTCCACGTCTTCCTCTTCCTGCTGCTCCTCCTCCTCCTCCTCCACCTCCTCCTCCTCCGCGATTAGCGCTGCTCGTGCCTCTTCCTGGACGGAGGGTTTTGGAGGTGCCTGGGGCGTGGAGCCACAAAAATAAAATCCTCCGCCTCCGCCTCCGCCTCCGCCTCCTCCTCCTCCTCCTCCTCCTCCTCCTCCTCCTCCTCCTCCTCCTCCTCCTCCTCCTCCCCCCCTGGTTGCAAAAAAGCGAGCAATCATAAGATAGCATCGTGGAAACATGATGGCTTGGAAGCCCCGAACCCCCCCCCCTGCGTTTTTGGCCTGCGCAACCAGAGGGCGGTGGCCGTCAGGGCTCGTCCACGACGAGGCCCTCCTCTCTGCACCTGGGGTCTGTCTCGCGCGGGGCTGGAGAATGGTTGATGAAGAGGAAAAAAGGGGGGAGGAGGGGGAGGAGGAAAGTGAGGACCGGAGGAGGAGGAGAAGGAGGAGGAGGCGGAGGCGGAGGAGGGAAGGAGAAAGAGGAGGAGGAGGAGGAGGAGGGAAACGAGGAGGGGGCGAGGAGGAGGAGAAGGAGCTTCGAATTGTGGTACCTTTTCCGAGGTGTGTGCCAGAGGGGAACAATCGATCATCCCTCGGTGCAGGAGGCAGGAGTTGCACTTTTGGGCCACTGCTCAGGTTGCCACTTCAGTGGGCTACGCGTGCCGAGGCTCCCCTCGATGCCCAGTTGGTGGCCATCCGTGCGCGCCTCGTGGGCGCCCCGTGCGCTGGTGCCCGCGGCCGCCAGGGGGCGCCCCGTCGCTGGCCAGGAGTTCCGCCCAGTGCCTGCCCGTGAACCCCGCGTGCGCCCATGTGCGCCCCGTGGTCGGCTGCCCGCATGCCCCTCGCGTTCGCCCGCGCAGCTTGCACTCCACGGCTGGCGCCACACGTGTTGTGCAGCACAGCTTGCGCCGCACAGATGGCACCTCCTAGCTTGAACCACAAGTCTTGCCCCACATATCTTGCACCTCATGCATTGCACTGCGTAGCTTGCACCACACATGGTGCGCACACACACACACACCACACGTACACACTCGTGTACATATGTATGTATGTATGCATGCATGCATGCATGCATGCATGTATGTGTGTATGTATGTATGTATGTATGTATGTATGTATGTATATGTGTATGTGTGTATGCATGCATGTGTGTATGTGTATGTGTATGTATGTGTATGTATGTGTATGAATGTGTATGTATGTGTATGTATGTATGTATGTATGTGTGTATGTATGTGAGTGCATGTGTGTATGCATGTATGCATGTGTGTATGTATGTATGGATGGATGTATGTATATATATATATATATATATATATATAGGTATATGTATGTATGTGTATGTATGTATGTATGTGTGTATGTATGTATGTATACATATGTGTGTAGGTGTGTATGTATGTATGGGTGTATGTGTGTATGTATGTATGTATGGATGTATGCATGTATGTATGTGTGCATGCATGACTGTGTATGTGTATGTATGTATACGTGCATGCATGCATGCATGCATGCATGTATGTATGTATGGATGTACGTGTGCCTGTATGTATGTATGTAGGCATGTGTGTATGTATGTATGTATGTATGTATGTATGTATGTATGTATGTATGTATGTATGTATGTATGTATGTATGTATGTATGTATGTATGTATGTATGTATGTATGTATGTATGTGTGTGCATGCATGTATGTCTGTATGCGTGTATGTATGTGTGTATGTACGTATGTATGGATGTATGTGTGCATGCCTACGTACATGTATGTATGTGCATGGGTGTATGTATGTATGCATGCATGTATACATTCATGTATGGATGTATGTATGTATGTATGTATGTATGTATGTGCATGCATGCATGTATGCATGCAGGTGTGTATGTTTGTATGCATGCATGTCTGTATGCATGCGTGCATGCATACATGCATGCATGCATATATGCATGTATGCACATGCATACATGCAAACACATACACATAAGTATATGTGTATGTGTATATGTAAATGTATATATATATATATATGTATATGTGTATGCGTATGTACATGTATCTATACGCACCGAAGACTGCAATCGCCAGTGGGTAGAATGACACAGATGTCCACGAAGAGGCGCGCCCCACGACCTGGCCAGAGCTGGCACGGGTAGTATCTGCGGTTCTGTGGTGGGATCGCCCCAGGCGCTGAGCGTCGCGCCTGAGAGCTCTGTCAATCAAGCCGAGACGCGCTAGTTCGTCTGGCGACAGGCGAGGCGAATGCTGGGGCACCCAGATCCTGCACTGGGGCCGTCGCCGATCGGAGCGCAAGGCAGAGGAACCTCTGCTGAAAGTATGTATGGCAGCAGTGACAGACAGCAAACGGCACAAATTCGCGAATGATGTGCCGCTTTAAATGGGTGATCCGCGCGTGCGTCTCGAGAGCACGTGCTGTAGCAAAATCGCACTTACGGTCTGGGCATGCAAACGGGCGGATTGGCCCATCAGGAGTCATCAGGAGCCGCTGCCACCTGGCTGTCGCAGATGGGGCCATGAAATAAAGCAGCGTCAAACATGACATGCCGTTCGTGGGCATGGCGCATGCGGTCGTGCCAAAAACCGGGAGACTCGAGGAGACCTGGCCAATCGGCCTTGCATGTTGATGTCTCGAGTCAACTGCCGTACCCATGGAAGACATTCGCTGGAGGAGCCGACGCAGAGATGGAGGAATGCTAACAGGACCTCTGGCCGGTCGCGACGCGCGCGAGCGGTAAACGCCAGCCGCAGGCACAAAATGGGGTAATCCAGGCTGGGCTGATGCAGTTGCTCCAGAACCTTGCGGTCCGTGGTATTGCAAACGCTGCTGAAACGGGGTACGCCAGTAATGCGACGCAAGCCCCTCATGCAATAACCGTTCACCGCTTTCAGGTCCCGGCCAGTAGGGATGAGCGTGTGGACTGCGAACAGGAGGCGGCTCAGCACGAGGGATCGCAAGAAAGTAATATTGTAGGCGACGCTGAGGAAGGCAGACCCGAACGTCTTGAAGGCCAGCGGGGAGTAAATTGCCAGAGCCGACTACACGCGGCGCTTAGTGTTGGCAAACGTGTCACCGTTGCCAGTGGCGCATACAAGCGAACCTAAGTGCTTGTGCTCTTGCGCAAGCAGAAGCCATACGTTGGACCGGCGAGGAACGGAAAATAACAAGCTGCCCATCGTCGCGGCACGTGGGAGGGGTAGGCGTGTCCTCCAGTCCTTTGCCCAGTCCCGGGGTCTCAGTCCTCAGCCCTGAGGAGCCTTTGGGGGGGCCCGGACCCCAAATTCCAAAATCGCCTGGGGCTTCCCGCGTGCCCCCCTGGCTTTTTCAATGGTGTCGCGTGAATTCTTGGGCCCCAACGGGCCCCAAGACGGCCCAAGAGGGCCCCAGGGGGGTCCCGCAGATGGCCCAAAGAGGGCCCCGAGTCGTCGAAAGATCGGGCCAAGACGCCCAAGATGGCCCCCATACAGCGCCAGAGGCCTCCAAGACGCCCCAAGAGGCCTCCAAGACGCCTCCCAGAAGGCCCCATGAGGCCAAAATCATTACTGTTTTGGCCTACTCGTCTTTTCGGCTGACCGACGCGCTCCAAAACGGCCCCAAAGGCCTCCAATACCGCCCCGAAACGGCTCAGAACGCCCCCAAGACGGCACAAAAAGGCCCCAAGATGGCCCCAAAGGCGCCCAAGACGGCCCCAAAAGGGCCCAAGACGGCCCCAAAAGGGGCCCAAGAGAGAGAACACGAACCGAAAATCCGTGCCATCCGTTCCACGAAGCCCCCAGGAGGCCCCAAAATGCCCCACGAACCCCCCAAATGCCCCCCGTAAAGCTCCCAAGCTGCCTCCAAGAGGCCCCCTAGACGCCGCCCACGAGATCGCAACGAACATATACGTATACGAATATCCAACACGCTTCATACCCACAACCCAGGCACGGTGGTGGGATGGGCCGATGGCCATTAGATGCATGCATACATGCATACATGCATACAAACATACAGACATACATACTTAGTTACTTGCTTGCTTGCTTGCTTACTTACTTACAATCGTGCACGCATGCGTACACGAGAAACCACGCGCGCGCTTCGCGCGCGCTTTGGTTCTAGCAAACACTTGCGCTTCAGAAAACGACGACGTGCTCACAAGCGCGCCGTCCCCGTGGCCGCCTCTCGCGGCGGGGGACGGCACCCCAGACATCGGAGAGTGGTCGGAACGCCCTCCACCGGGACGCCTCCCCCGCGACTGCTCTTCGCGGCAGTGGGGGCGCCTCGGGGGCCGCAGGCCGGCGGCGGTCGCAAAGTGGCGGCGGGCCCCAGGCGGGAGCCTGGGAACTGAAGCTCTGGGTGGCCGAAACCTGTCGCCCTCGGCTCCAGCCGTCCAAGGGGGGGGGCACCTGGCGCGACCCACAAAGGCACGACACGGCCCACCAACTTCTGACCAATGTTGGTCACGGGTGGGCGTGGTCCACGGAACCGATCCAGGCCAGAGTCAGACCAGCAAGGGGTGTTTTGACGAAGCGCGTTGCCTGACGTCGGTGGAATAGGTGCGGGCAATAGTTACATCCACATCCAATGCGTCTTGGAGTTTTGGGCTTCTTCCCCAGAAACCGGAAGCGCACTGGATATGGACAAAAATCTGGCCCCAAGAGGCTCAACTTTTATCCATATTTTGTGCGCCTCGGCCTTGCGGCACCCCTTCCCAAAAAGTCCAAGACGCTCTGGGTATGGATATAAGTATTGCCCGCCATACTTCTGGTGGATGCAGGTCTGCTCGACGTCGCAATAATCCTGGGCATCCTCTCTGCTCACCCTCCTCTCTCAAGTTTCTTCCTCCCTCCGCCCTCCTGTTCCTCCTCTTGCTCCTCTTCGGCCTCCTCCCTCCTCCTCCTCCTCCTCCTCCTCCTCCTCCTCCTCCTCCTCGTCCTCCCCATCCGTCCCACCCTCATCCAGGCAACTCACATGGCAATCGTGTCTGGATGGGCTGGCAGAGGTACTTTTTGGTCTGCGGGCTCGCGAAGCAAGTCGAAAGCCGTCCGATCACTCGCCGGGCCGCGACTAGGCAGCGAGAAGAGAGGGCAAGCGAAGCAAGCGCGCGGGCAGCCACTCAGAAAGAGCACCAGGAGCGGCACTCCCAACCCCGTGGCGTGGAAATCCCGGTGGCGACCATCAAGTAGGCGCAGCCAAAATGGCGCGGCGGCGCGACCATGAACACGCAGAGGTCGATCACCCGGTGTGAGTCGGCATTGGGCCCGACAAAGACGAGCAGATCCGACAGGCACTCCAGGGCGACATCCGTGCCGTAGGTGACACAACAGCATCGTGTCGGCGCCGGAGTGAAGAGGGGGCAGCAAAAGCTGGCAGGGGCACGCGAAGCGTCAAGGATTTCCAGGTCTGAACTTGGGGCCGCGGCCGTCGACAATCGGAACGCCTTCGTCAAAGGGATGCTCGATAGCACTCGCAGAGCGGAGTCCTTGGAGGACTGGCAGGTCGGCTTGCTACAGGAAAATGCTGATGCTGCCCCATGCGATACATAAACCTCCACGGTTTTGGTGGGCCTGTTTTCCACCACCACCACCACCACCACCATAAGTAGGAGGGGGAGGGGGTCATCCTCCTGCTTCTCCTCATCTTCGTCCTCCTCCTCCTCCTCCTCCTCCTCCTCCTCCTCCTCGTCCTTCACCCCCTTCCCCCCTCCAACTTATGGTGGTGGTGGTGGAAAACAGGCCCATCAGGTTTGAGCCCCCCGCAATTCTCGACCCGGCCGGGGCCGGCTCTTCGTCGCGGGACTCCGACGGCCCTGGGTGGGAAAGCCAGGGTACCCCTACCGCTACCCGGGGAGGAGGAGGAGGAGGAGGAGGAGGGGGAGGAGGAGGAGGAGGAGGAGGAGGAGGAGGAGGAGGAGGAGGAGGAGGAGGAGGAGGGAGGAGGAGAAGGAGGAGGAGGAGCAAGAGGAGGACGGGTCGCCTCTCCCGGGGTGCGTTCTGACCACGATTTCGAAGCGAATCCAGCGGTGGCGACGAGGGCCTCCCAGGAGCCCCCAAAGGGGGAACACGAGGCAAGGGTACTGGTACAATATGAGTAGCCGACCTCGAAACTGCTGCACGAGATCGGCCCCCGCGACCTGTGCGCGACGCCGGGAGGCCTGGGGGTTCGTCGAAGGCCCGCGCGCTTCGAGCCGCTGCCGACGCGCGCTTGCTGCGTCGCCACCAGCGTCGACGGCAACGACGAGGACGGCTGGAGTACGCAGGACTATGCAGGAAAGGCAGTTCCAAGCTCTGTGGGCACAGTTGCGCCTTTGGCGGCGAGGGGCACTTCGGCAAGAGGATAAGCGTCTCGAATGGGGAGCGTCAGCAGTTCGGCTGACGTCCGACAAAAAAAACGCTCAAAATGGAAGGGGCACCGTGTCGCGGGGGCCCCCAGCGGACCCGGGCTTGTTCGCCATGGGGGAAGCGGGTTCTGAGGTTTTTCATCAATCTCGGGGGCGCCCAAGGGGGGGGCGTCTTTGAGGGGGGGGGGGCGCGAATCATGGCCCGAGGCACGTGCGCGGACCAGGGGGGACCCAGAGGACGCATGTAAATGAGGAGAGGCGGCAGGACATCTGGGGAGATGTCATGGCCGCGGCCATGATATCCACCCCCCCTGGTCATCACCCCCTCTCGGCCGCCCCCGACCGTTTTCGGGCTCCCGGGGCCCTCCACGGGCCCCGGGACTGTCCGCGAACGACTCGGAATGAAGAGCGCGTGGCAAAGAAGGGGAGGGGTGGATGGATGGAGACTGATACGAAAGGACAGGGGCCCGTGCCAAGAGGTCTGAGGTCCGAGGAGGAACGAGGGAGATGAGGAGGAGGAGGAGGAGGAGGAGGAGGAGGAGGAGGAAAGG
>CAUYUJ010015722.1:142985-147985 GCA_963575745.1 Prorocentrum cordatum
GAGGGGGCAGGGGGGGCCCTCGTCCCGCTGGACCCGCAGTGCCAGGTCAAGCAGCGCACCTACACGAAGCAGCTGGCGGCCTGCGCGCACGCCGAATTCCGCGCGTGCTCGCCGAGCCCGCGGCGGAGCTCCTCTTGTCCCAAGGCAGGACAGGCGCAGTGGTGCTGCAGCCGCCGAGCTTGCCGCAACACCTTCTGGGAGACAACGAGTTCGCGGTCACGCTGCGGCGGCGCCCGCTGTGCCTCGACCCAGCAGGCCAGGGCGGCGCCCCGTGCCAGAACAGGGCCGCGTCTACGGGCGCGTAGTGCGGGGCCAACACGGCAGAACCCCACGCAAGGCACGCGGCCGTCTGCAACATCTGGCCCGGCTTCGTGCACCGGCACCACGGCGTCCGCGACCAGTTGGGCGATTGGTTGGCGGAGCGTTATTTTGGACGCCCGAAATGGGTACGGGAAAACATGGGTACAATGCCCAACAACAAATGTTGTCCCAAACCAACAGCGGCCGCTGTTGGGCAGGCAGCCTTCTGTCTCGAATGGACACAGGCGGCGTGGACAGCGAATCCTGTTCAGAATGAACAGGAACTGCTGTTGGGCATTGTACCCATTCTTTCCGTGCCCATTTCGGGCGTCCAGACTTATGGCTCTCAGTCCGTGACGATTGAGCAGCGCATCCCATCCTGGGACGCAGTGACCGCCGAGGGCACCCAAGCAGCCGTCCTCGACGTGGTCCTGGCGCGTCCGGGCGGGCGCGCGTGCATCGACACGAGCGTGACCGGGGCCATCGCCGCCGATGGCGCGACCGCGCGCCGGCGCCCCCGCGTCGCTGGCGCAGCGGCCCGGGAGCGGGAGCAGGAGAAGCACTCCCGCTACCCCGGCCCTGGCCTGGTGGCCGCGGTGGTGGAGAGCGGCGGCCGCCTGGGGCGCGAGTTCGACTCGTTCCTGCGCGAGCACGCCCCGCTGTACCCCGAGACCAGGGCCGCTGCCCTCGCCGACGCGAGGCAGCGCGTGGTCGTGGCCGTCGCGCGTGGCACTGCGGCGATGCTGCTCAGCAGCGCCGGGGCGCGTGCGAGGCCCTGGCCGTCCCCCGCCCAAGGACTGGGCCGCGGCCGGGCCCGCCGGTGAGCTGAGCCTCGCCTGCCCCCCCCCCTCTCTTCCGCTCCTCTTCCGCCTCTTTCTCCTTCCCCTCAGGCAGCGTTAATCAATTTAACTCCTCCCCCCGCGCCCCCCCCCTCTGCTCTCTGCGCTGCCTGCCTGCTCCCCCTCCCCCTCGTCCTGTGTCCCTCGTCCCTCCCTTCTCGTGCTCTCCTGTTTCTTCTGGCTCCGTGGCCTCCCTCGTTCCTCTCGGCCGTCCCCGTCCTCCATCTGGTCCGTCCCTCGTCCCCGTCTGCTTGCTGGGGGGCGCTGTGTTTAATTAATTTGAGGTGTCAGTTGTAGACTCCGCAGGGTGTCGCGGACATTGTCTGGAATGGCGCCAGGCCACGCTGGCCCGCTTGACCGGCAGGGTCGGCTTGCCCAACGCCAACGCCAGACGGCCTGCATCAGCAGCCGGGCAGTGGATCGGACGTGCAGTCTCGCCCCCTGCTTCTGCCTGCTGGCCCGCCTCTGTCTTCTCCTTTCTTGGCACGAGGAGGAGGACGAAGAGGAGGAGGCGGAGGAGGAGGAGGAGGAGGAGGGATGAGGATGAGGATGAGGATGAGGATGAGGATGCGGATGCGGATGAGGATGAGGATGAGGATGAGGATGAGGATGATGATGATGATGATGATGATGATGATGATGATGATGATGATGATGATGATGATGATGATGATGATGATGATGATGATGATGATGATGATGAATAAGGAGGAGGAGGAGGAGGAGGAGGGAGAAGGAGGAGGAAGAGAGGAGAAGGAGGAGGAGGAGGGAGGAGGAGGAGGAGGAGGAGGACGAAGAGGAGAGGAGGGGAGGAGGAGGAGGAGGAGGAGGAGGAGGAGGCGGAGGAGGAGGAGGAGGAGGAGGGAGAGGGAGGGGAGGGGAGGGGAGGGGGGGAGGGGAGGAGAGGAGAGGAGAGAGAGAGGAGAGGAAGGAGGAGGAGGAGGAGAAGGAAGAGGAAGGGAGGGAGGGAGGGAGGGAGGGAAGGAGGAGGGAAGGAGGGAGGGAGGGACGGAGGGAGGAGGAGGGGGAGGAGGAGGAGGAGGCAACGAGGATGCTCCCAGCTCGGTAGCCCGACTTGTTGACATCACCGGCAAGCTTGCGACCCCGATCAGAACGAACCAGTGGGGCAGCTTGAGACATGAGCTTTTTGCGTGCGTACCATCGGGCATCCGTGAAGATGTGGTCGACCTTCGTGGCATCAAGCAGCTGTGGGAAGTAGACGGCGTAGTACAGGGAGGATGGCCTGCTCGATCAGCGGCAGGCGCGGCTTAATCCCAACGATGAAAGAGATGATCGCGTAAATGCTGTCGCGGTCGCCCGAGAATCACGTAGCATCGTATGCACCGTTTGCGTCGATGGTGAGCTCGTCCAAGGTGCGCAGGAGGAGACTGGGAAAGATGCGGTCGATGGACGGGGCGGGGTAGTCCGAGCGGTTGAAACGCATCGGGAGGACGGTCACGGCCTCGAGCGCGGGGTCGAAGAGGGTCCTCCAAAAC
Organism: Prorocentrum cordatum; assembly: GCA_963575745.1. Taxonomy (NCBI): domain Eukaryota; class Dinophyceae; order Prorocentrales; family Prorocentraceae; genus Prorocentrum; species Prorocentrum cordatum. The sequence continues at coordinate 145,621 of CAUYUJ010015722.1, forward strand.
AGCTGCTGCTGGCGAATGTTGCTGTCGAGGTCGGGGCATGCATCCAGTGTTTGCAGCGGGAGAAAGGTCTCCGGCGGGCAATTGTCAGCGCAGAAGATGGCAATCGCAATGGATGTGCGCATGCGGTAGTTCATCTCCACCCATGTGCGGGTAAGCTCCCAGGTCTGCTGAAGCTTGCGGCATTGGTCGATGATGATGTAGCGTATAGGCAACAAGGGTTCGGGCGCTGTTCAGCGCTTCGCCACGGACCAGGTCCGCTTCGATACCACTGCGTACTTGAATGACTATTGTTGATTAGCACGGGGCCGTGCACGATGAGGTTCGAAGCGTCAATGTAGATGCTCGGCGCATGGTTCCTGCCGATATGGAAGCTCGGCGCGAGGCGCCAAGCGATGCGCATGGCGGCTGGCAGCGCAAGAAGCATCAGCAGGAATGGATGGCCGCTCGACCCTGGGTATGGCGGCGACAACGTTATCGGAAGGGTGGACATTCATGATGACCGTGGGCGCGCGCGTGACGGCGCGCAGGATCGCGAGCAGGTCGATGCGCCCAGGGGCGAGCTTGACGTGGGCAGAGCCGTGGACCTCCTGGAGCGTGAGCATGTACGTGCGCTTCATGTATTTGGCGGCGGCTTGTTTGCGGATGTAGTGCCTGCCCATGTAGCACATGCGGGCATGCGTGCTCCCTGTGACGATGGCGGTGGGCTCCGCAGCGGCATCGTGCTGCTGAAGGGCACGGAGATAGTTAGGAACGCCAAGTGGCTGACACCGCGTCAGCAAAGAGCGCCTGTAAGGAAACGAAGATACTGACGCGCTCGATGGACTGGTACTGCGGGTTGTTGAAGGCTTGCTCGTTCCACTGGAGGATGGATGGGTCGGCCTGGCCTCGGATGGTGATTTTGACGACGGGCGTGGAGTCGCAATGGATCTCTGCCTTGGTGCGGGAGGCTCTCCACCGTTGACGAGGGTAGCGCTTCTGCAAGAGCTGTAGGAGCTTCTTGGTCTGGACTTCTATTCTGATCTGCTTGGCGGACCTGTCAGGGTTGATGTAGATGTCAACTGGCTGGCCTGCGGTGTCAGTCGAAGTAAATCGCTCCCATTGGCCAGCTGCATTGCGCATTGCGCGCGAGAGAGCCAGAGCACGGGGCACTGCGACAGCATTGCCCCCTTGAACTGGCAGGGCGAAACCGCGGGCAGGTTCACCGTCTCCGGACAGTTCCACGTGATTTGACTGGAGGCTGGCCTCTACAATCCATCCCTGGAAGTCGCTGGGCACCGCGTTCGGAGCCAGGAGGCGCTGGCAGCCCACAACGACGAGCGTCGGGTCAGGCTGTCGGTCCCGCTCGGCAAGGCGGCTAAGGTCCGAGCGGTGTCTGCGCTTCGGCGAGGGCCAGTGTATCGCGCATCTGGCCGGTCTGTTGCCACATTCGCTGGTGTTCTGACGCTTGGCGGTCTTGTTCTCTACGAGTGCGAGCAACTTCGTCATGGAGTACATCCACTCGGCGTTCTGTAGCTGTAACTTGTTGCTGGGCGAGAAGGCGGAAACTCTCACGATATTCAGCGAAGAGCTATTCTACTTGTTCTTGAAATCGAGATGCGGCAGTGGCGACTTGGCGTTGCGTGCGTTCCCGTAGATCGACGTCAAGATCTTCGGGTATCCCAGGTAGAGGTCCATGTCGTTCTGGGTGTGCAGGGTGTGGTTCTTGTTCCGATCCAGGGGTAGCGTGTCCAGTGACTGGAGTGGCTGGCTCAGCATTGGGTCGAGAAGCGAAGGTCGGAGCCATATCGATATCACGTGCGAGTTGTTCGGCGGCTGCGGGCCCCAGCTGCTGCTCGATGAACTTGGCGTTGGCCCAGGGTTCAGCGGCGCCCTGAAGGGAATCATGGATAGCAAGGCCATGTGGTGGCCTCGCGGTCTCTTCCATGGCCACGGCGGGGGCTTCGGGCGCAGCACTTCCTCCTGATCTGGCTGATCTGCGAATTGGTGTTGGTGGTGGGCGTGCAGTGCACCGTCCTGCTGCTCGAGGTTGCCGCTGTGGAGCACCTGCGGTGCCTTGACAACTGAAGCCTGTGCTGCCACGGTGTTCCAGGAGTTCGCGTGCAGCGCGTCGGCCATCTCGGCGGGGCTCATCTCGTCTGTGCTGGCGGTCATCTTGGCGGCGATCATCACGGCGGGGCTCTTCGCGACGATGGTGGCGGTCGTCACGACGACTGCGGGATGTGGATCCGTGGGAGGTGTCGTCCCTGTCAGAAGAGGCGGCAAACATGATGTTGTAGTTCACGCAGGATGAGTAAGGAGACTGTTCGGGATGTCGTCACTGGCCAGGTCCGCCGTTATACCACTGCGTACTTATGTGTCTCTTGTG
>CAUYUJ010015722.1:152985-192985 GCA_963575745.1 Prorocentrum cordatum
CGGAGGGCTTGGGGAGGCCGAAGGAGGATCCTACTCCTCCTCCTCCACCTCCTCCCTCCGTCCTCCTCCTCCTCGTCCTCCTCGTCCTCCTCTTCCTCCTCCTCCTCCTCCTCCTCCTCCTCCTCCTCCTTCTCTGCCGTCCTCCTCCTCCCTCGGGCGAGGGAGACCCTCGGGTGAGCTCGTGGACCCTCACGGTGCGGGTCCCTGTGGGACGGCCGGAGAGCGGCCGTCTTCCTCCATTCGTCCAGAAACCCATTATAAGAAGGATGGGGGGCGGCTCGCTTTCGGAATGCGGTGATCGCTCGAGAACTCCCCAACTCATGTGTTCCGAAATTCCCGACGTGTGCAGCAACAACAACAACAACAACAACAACAATCATTTTACCCGAACGCGTGGTGTTCTCCCCAGTGCCAGGGTTTTCATACGACACCAGGCAATACCCCCACTTCGTGGGGGGACATTACAAGCTCTACCAAATATCCAAACGACTCTTCGCGACCACCCAAACCCAGCTTCCCGCCCTATGACGTTGGGACACTTCACTTCGTGGCGTGCGGACGACCGTGGCTACTACACTGGCGTGGGGTACACACCCACAGAACTTGGTCACTTATTCGGGGCGCGCATGTGCCCAGCATGGTGCAATTGTGCCATGCTGGGCACATGCGCGGATGGTATTATTTGACAGGGATGATGGCCCTGGCAGGTGCGCAACCGTTGTCGCAGAAGTTCGAAAAAGTTGCTCGCAAAAGCCCGTTTGACAGAAATGTTTAAAAAGTGTTGGGTTTCCTACGAATCCGCAAGAGCGCGCGGGATGAGATTTTGACATTTTTTTGTTGAAAAACCATTGGTTTTTTGATGTTTTTATGTTAAAATCGCTCCGAACACTAAGCTTTTGGAAGGATTTCGTCTTGCGCGCGCGAATGTCCACTTTACCTTATTTTTTGCAAGGGATTCTTGAAATTTGATTATATTTGAACAAGAAATTTCATTTTATAGTGTTTTTTGCAAGGGAAACGGATTACAACAAAACAACCGGATCTTGATCACCTCGAATTACCTGAGGCTTCCTCACGAAAATGATGAAAACGTGGCTGCGGCCTAGGCGCGGCGGGGGGGGCGCGCACCAGGGGGCCCAACAATAATTATTCTTTAGAATTAATAATGTTCAACAACCACAACAACGACAACAACAACAACAACACCAACACCAACACCAACACCAACACCAACACCACCAACAACAATATCAACATCAACATCAACAACAACATCATCATTAACAACAGCAACAACAACAACAACAACGACAACAACAACGACAACAACAACAACAACACGGTTGCAGGGCGGCTCCTTTTCAAACTGGGGCTGTCACTCAAGATCCGCGCACCACGTATGATGATGAAATTACTACATTTACGCAACACCTACACGGAATGAGGGTAGATAGTTTTCAAAACGAGGCTATCGCTGGGCTTCCTGGAACTGTATCTTCCTACCTGTTTGCGTTCCCTGCAGCTGGCAGGAGAGGGCAGATCATTTACACGAGAAGGCCTCGCCTGAGATGCAGGCCCACAGGGCGCTTTGCCATTCAGGGGGGCGCCACCCGCAGTGGAAAGTATGGTTGTAGGGACTTACGGGGAGAGGCCTTGGGACGGGACGGAAGAGCATGGCATCGTTGGTGCAACCTGGGTTTACTCTGGTCCTCCTCTTCAACCTTATCCTCCCTCCTCCTCCTCCTCCTCCTCCTCCTTCTATCCTCCTCCTCCTCCTCCCCTCCTCCTTCTCCTCCTCCTCCTCCTCCTTCTACCCTCCTCCTTATATCCTCCTCCTCCTCCCGCATTCAGCCACCCTCCTTTTCCTCCTCATCCTTACTCCTTATTCGCGCGTATACACACTCACTCTGCCACCTAGCCGCCGGATAATGGCACCCGCATCTGGGCCCTTCCACCCGACCAAATAAAAGCACTGCGAAGTCTACGCTTTGCCTCTCAACCTGGACGTTTCGTCGCCGACGCTGCAGAATGCGCTGCCAGCGTGGCGTACGAAAAGGGGCGAAATGTCGTTTCCGGCTCGGTGCCGCACTCATCTTTGGTGGCGCACACTACGGGGTAGGTGGAGGGGATTGAGGCTTCTTAGGAGGGGGGCTGCTTCTTAGCAAGCGCCGGCCTTGCATCTATAGAGAAGGCCCGTGCCTTCTAAGAAGCAGGGGTGCTTCTGAGAAGCCTTCCCCTCTCCCCCCATACCCCCCTCTGCGCGTGGTCGACATGCTCTTTACGAATTGACTTCCCTTTTGGGCGCGGCGCACACGCATCCCCCGCCAACTCATCGACAGCGGGGTCGCGCACGAGCGGGCGAAATGTCGGTCTCGCCTCGGCGTCGAGCAGACTTCGCCCGAAGATGCCGCCCACGCTCTTGGGCACGGCGCACATCGCTCCCTCGCTAAACCTCTGGGGGGCGGTGCCACGCGCGAAGCGGACGGACTCTCGCTCTCGCCTGGGGCCCCCGTGCAGACTTCGCCTGGAAGTGGCGCTCCCGCTCTGGCGCGGCGCACCTCGTCCGGCGCGGGAGAGCGACAGCGGGGCCGCGCGAGAGCGGGCGAAGTGCTGTCCTCGCCCATGCACCGCTCAGATGTGGCGTGAGAGTGGCAGCTCTGCCTTCGGCACGGCGGACGCGTGCGCTTCGGCCTCGCCGCGCTCCTCGGACATTGGGCCGCGCGTGCGCGGGCGAGATGGTGCTCTCGCCGCAGCGCCGCGCGAGGGTTTTCTGAAGTTCCTCTCGCGCCCGCGCGCGGACCGTGTTTTTCCCTTTGCCAAGTCGTTGGAACGGACTGGGGGGTGCGAGCGCTTCCCGCTCGCTAGGGGTGTCGCGCGCCAATCCCAGTATCAAATGAGAGGACGGGTGGGCATGGGTGGGGTCCGCTGACTCGCTCGACCTGGCAAACTTGATCATTCTCGTCCTCCTCGTCCTCGTCCTCCTCCTCCCCCTCCCTCCTCTTCTCCTGCCTCCTCCCTCTTCCCCTGCCCTCATCCATCCTCCATCACCCTCCTCCTCCTTCCTCATGCCTTCTCGTCCATCGTCCCTCGCCATCCCTGTTCTAAATAGACGAGTACTTATCTTGTCGCACCACCAGACGTGTCCGTAGGCTGGGCTAGGCGTTTCGTTTGAGACTTCCCTGCGATTTCCTACCCCGACAGTTCGGGAATCCAGCAACTACAGGGATGGAAGGTCAGTGGTCTTTGAAATGTGGCTCTCGCCGTAACGCCGCGCACAGTCATCTTAAACACTTCCAACAACGACGCGCGCTGAGGCCAGCACGTGTTCAGACTGGGGCTCTCGCCTGTGAGCTCGTCACAAATATTATACCCGAGGAAATCTCCACCTCTGGATGTTGTGAAATTGTCGCAGGTACTTCACGCCCGCCTCCTCTCGCTCTCTTTGAGAGAGAGAGAGAAATAAAGAAAGAAAGACAGAGAGAGAGAGAGATAAGATACTATGTTTAACTATTTGGTATACCCTTGCAGCTCGCTCTGCACTCGTATATCGAACCCCTACTTCCTACTATATATAATGTATCTCGATATCTATATGTACCTTTCTCTGCTATATCATTTATTTCGTATGTATACTCTCGTATGTACTACCAGCTCTATCACTCTGAAATATTAGAACGTACATGTACACGTGCGTGCACACATATACTTGCAATCTGTTATTCCTGTGCACACACAGTGCATGTTGACCGTGGCCGCATGTACTCTACGCGTATCTAGATATGCGCTAACTCTTTTTTTCTCTCTCTATCTCTCTCTCCATTATGTTCAATCTCTCTCTCTCTCTCTCCCTTTCTCTGCTACTATTATGCTCACTATATCCTCCCAAGCCGCTTTGTTCCCCATGTCCTAAGATGGGACTCGCGTTATTACTCTGACGCCGCCGACTCTTCACTCAGGCCTCCTCCCAGTTTCGCCTCCTCCTGTTTAGATTCGTCCATATTCAGATTCCTTCGCACTCATACTAATCAGAGTTGTTCACATTCAGACTCACTCATACTCATACTCTCTCGGAATCACTCATGCCAAGACTCTGTCGCAGTCACTCGTTCATATCCAGAAGGTTCGGAGGATGTCTCAGGTGGGTGTTGGTTCCAAACCCCCAAGGGGAGCCGCCAGTGGGGTATCGCACGGCCTCTCAGGCGTTTTGCTTGTTTCGGTGCCCAACATCGTTTGTGTTGACAGCAGTTTGTGAGGATGTCTCAGGCGGGGCGCTGGCTTCAGCACTCCTAAGGGGAGCCGCCAGGGGGTATTGCACGGGCCCGCTCGCGGCCAGCGTGTGGGGATGTCTCAGGCGGTTTGCCTGTGTCGTTGGCCAACACCGTTAACATTTAAACCAGATTGTGAGGATGTCTCAGGCGGGGCGCTGGTTTCAGCACCCTTAAGGGGAGCCGCCAGGGGGTGTTTTCACAAACCCATTCACGGCCAGTTTGTGGGGATCTCCAAACGGTTTGCCTGTTTCGGTGGCCAACATCGTCTGCGTTGAAACCCGATTGTGAGGATGTCTCAGGCGGGGCGCTGGTTCCAGCACCTTTAAGGGGAACCGCCAGGGGGTACTGCATGGGCCCGTTTGCGGCCAGTCTGTGGGGATGTCGCGAGCGGCTTGCCTGCTTCGGTGGCCAACATCGTCTGCGTTTAGCGCAAATTGTGAGGATGTTTCAAGCGGGGCGCTGGTTTCAGCACCCCGAAGGGAAGCCGCCAGGGGGTATTGCACGGGCCCGTTCGCGGCCAGCGTGTGGGGATGTCTCAGGCGGTTTGCTTGTTTCGGTGGCCAACATCGTCTGCGTATAGAACAGACTGTTGTGAGGATGTCCCGAGCGGGGCGCTGGTTTCAGCACTCCTAAGGGGAGCCGCCAGAGGGGTGTTTTCATGGGCCCGTTCGCGGCCAGCGTGTGGGGATGTCTCAGGCGGTTTGCCTGTTTCCGTGCTCAACATCGTCCGCGTTTATAACAGTCTGTGAAGATGTCTCAGGCGGAGCGCTGGTTTCAGCACTCCTAAGGGGAGCCGCCTGGGGCGTTTTCGCGGGCCCGTTCGCGGCCAGCGTGTGGGGATGTCTCAGGCGGTTTGCCTGTTTCGTGGTTCGACATCCTTTGCTGTCAAAGCAGAAATGGAGGATGTCGCAGACGGGGCGCTGGTTTCCGCACTCGTAAGGGGAGCCGCCACAAGGTGTGACGCGGGCCCGTTCGCGGCCAGTTTGTGGGGACGTCCCAACCGGTTCGCTTGTTTTGTCGCTCGCATCCTTTGTTTTCAGAGCAGATTTGGAGCATGTCTCAGGCGGGGCGCTGGTTTCAGCACCCTTAAAAGCGCTGGTTTCCCTCTCTCTCTCTCTCTCTCTTTTTTCTCTTTTCTCTCTCTCTCTCTCTCTCTCTCTCTCTCGCTCCTCCGATCCCTCTCCTGCGCGATTCCTCCACGCACCTCTGTCGCGCCCTCGCTCGGGCCTCCGGGGGCCGGGTCGGCCTCGGGGGGGGGTTGGCCTCAGGGGGCAAATCCGACGATCCACAGGACCTCAAGCCTTGTTGGTCGAAGGCCGCTTTTTCACACCCCGGGTGGGTGAGTGGAGGAATGGCTGATGACGCAGAATGTTCTTCTGCGGCTGCGCAAGCTCGCGCAGGCTGGGGGGTCGTTGGCCGGGGCGGATCTGGTGATCCGCAGGAGGGCGCTCTCGGTAGAAGGCCATGCCCATCCATCATATTTCTGAGTAGGGTCGAAAACCGCCATTGCCATCCTCCGTGTGGCGCCATCGAACCGCTCATATACATACCCCAAATACAAGCTACTCGCTGCGTGGAGTTCCCCATATGTGGGTCTCTGCAAGAAGATAGTTTGTAGTTGGGATCTGTATATGCGCGTCTAGCCACATGAGCAATACGTGCATCTCATATTGTAGGGTACGTAGTGTCATGGTGAGCATCTGTCTACGATAGTATTGATCCAAGAGCGCGCCCATGTGAGCGACGAGCACACGCGCGCGCAGCTCGGCTGCACATTCAACGCATGTACACATTCACGCGCATGCATATGTTAGCGCATCTGCTGCCAAGGCAAAGAATTCCAGTGGTACCGCGTCAGAAGCACCAGGGAAGAGCACGAAAGACAAGTGCTTCAAACGGCACCTCGCGAAGAGCTCCTCAGCTTTAACCGCCCGCGCTTCGCATCGGGCCTAGCTGGCAGCGCAGACAAAAACCGCACGCACATGGCGTGCAAAGGCAAGTGCTACAAATGGCACCCTCGCGATCCTGGAGAGCTCCTCCAGGGACCTCCAAACCCAAAAAACAGCCGAAAACAACAAACACAGAAAACGGGAAAACACACAGAAAAACAAATGGCCATGCCTGACAAAATAACCCGTCGCGAACGACAGGAGGCCTCAAGGACCGCGAATCCCCGAGACTCAAAATTTTAAGCACCAGTAGCATCCCACTGCATTTGACCCCAATGCTGGTTTTCGTTCGAGGCTCCCGCCCGGCTGATCCCGAGGACTCCTCCAGGGACCTGCGAAGCAACAAAAACAACCATAAACACAAAGACGAATGAAAGCTAAAAACGAAACATGTAAAAAATACCCTGCGACGTACCCAACCCAATGGCATCAAGTGGCAAGCGGAGCAGGGTTCTTGCCTCGACTCCGTGGGTAGCGACGGTGCTCGGAGTCAACGGGACAACTGTTACAGAAAATTTGCGATAGTGGCGCCTTTCAGGATGGTGACATAGGAAGTGAATTTGGAAAATTGGCGACGGTGCTCTGAGTCAACGGGAAAACTGTTTCTGGAAATTTGCGATAGTGGCGCCTTTCAAGGACAGTGACCTAGAAAAAGAATGTTAAAATCCATCAACAGTGCTCGGAATCATCGGGAAAACCTCTCTGAAAATTTACGAAAGTGGCGCCTCTCATGATGGTGGCCAAGGAAGAGAGAGCCGTGCAGGCGTGCTTCTTCTACCACCGGTAGGGAGCTACCGGCCGACAATATGCGCGATGATAATTGTTAAGAGGGCCCGACGGGCAACCTCGAAGGACGGTAGCGATGGCACAAGCCGCAGAGAGCGAAGGCACGCGGCATTGCTCGTGGTCACGAATCGGGAGTGATTAGAGAGCCCGACGGACAATCTCACCTCAGGGCCGGCAAGCCTCGGCAATGCTGCGTCAGACTCGAGCAAAGCAAAGAGAGCGTGGCAGGCGGGCTTCTTCTGCCGCCAGTAGGGAGCTGCTGGCCGACAATATGCGCGAAGATAATTGTTAAGAGGGCCCGACGGGCAACCTCGAAGGACGGTAGCGATGGCGCAAGCCGCAGAACACGGGCACGCGAGCATTGCTCGTGGTCACGAATCGGGAGTGAGTAGAGGGCCCGACGGGCAACCTCACTTCAGGGCACGCACGTCTCGGTAATGATACGCCAGACTCGCGCAATTCAAAGACAGCCGGGCGGGCGAGCTTTTTCTTGCACCGGTAGGGAGCTGCAGGCCGACAATATGCACGATGATCATTGTTAAGAGGGCCCGACGGGCAACCTCGAAGGACGGTAGCGACGGCGCAAGCCGCAGCGCCCTCCATGTCGAGGTCAAATCTGAGTCTGCGGTGAGTACCCACTGTGCTAGGCCCCTCAGCAGCCCTCGAAAGTGGCGACAGTTTCGCAGATCGCAGCCCCACACAGGGATGACCAGGTAGGAGGCAAGCTGGCACGCAGCGACGAGCGAGGTACGATGCAGGAGGGGAGAGTAGAGGAGGAGGGGAGAAGGGAGGAGAGCGGAGAGGGGGCGGGAGAAGGAGGAGGAGGAGGAGACGCGACCGCACTGCTCTATTCAAAACGAGAACCCAACGGCCCCCCAGGGATGGCGAGGTCTAATCTGAATCTGCGGTGAATACCCACTGTGCTGGGCCCCTCAGCAGCCCTCGAAATTGGCGACAATTCCACAAATCGCAGCCCCCCAGGGATGGCGAGGTCTAATCTGAATCTGCGGTGAGTACCCACTGTGCTGGGCCCCTCAGCAGCCCTCGAAAGTGGCGACAGTTCCACAAATCGCAGCCCCCCAGGGATTGCGAGGTCTAATCTGAGTCTGCGGTGAGTACCCACTGTGCTGGGCCCCTCAGCAGCCCTCGAGCTTCACAGATCGCAGCCCCCCAGGGATGGCGAGGTCTAATCTGAGTCTGCGGTGACTACCCACTGTGCTGGGCCCCTCAGCAGCCCTCGAAAGTGGCGACAATTTCACAGATCGCAGCCCCCCAAGGATGGCGAGGTCTAATCTGAATCTGCGGTGAGTACCCAGTGTGCTGGACCCCTCAGCAGCCCTCGAAAGCGGCGACAGTTCCACAGATCGCAGCCCCCCAGGGATGGCGAGGTCTAATTTGAGTCTGCGGTGAGTACCCACTGTGCTGGGCTCCTCAGCAGCCCGCCAAAGTGGCGACAGTTCCACAGATCGCAGCCCCCCAAGGATGGCGAGGTCTAGTCTGAGTCTGCGGTGAGTACCCACTGTGCTGGGCCCCTCAGCAGCCCTCGAAAGTGGCGACAGCTTCACAGATCGCAGCCCCACAGGGATGGCGAGGTCTAATTTGAGTCTGCGGTGAGTACCCACTGTGCTGTGCCCATCAGCAGCCCTCGAAAGTGGCGACAGTTTCACAGATCGCACCCCCCCAGGAATGGCGAGGTCTAATCTGAGTCTGCGGTGAATACCCACTGTGCTGGACCCCTCACCAGCCCTCGAAAGTGGCGACAGTTTCACGGATCGCAGTCCCCCAGCGATGGCGAGGTCTAATCTGAAGCCCCGTAAGACGTCACTCTGCTCGCCCCACAGCAGCCCTCGAAAGTGGCGACAGTTTCACAGATCGCAGCCACCCAGGGATGGCGAGGTGGAGGGAAGAGAGGAGCAAGGGAGGAGAGGAGGAGGGAAGATAGGAGAAGGGAAGCAAGAGAGGGGAGAGGAGGAGGGAAGAGAGGTGGAGGGAGGCGGGAGGAAGGAGTGGAGACCGCAGTGCTCTATTCAAAACGAGTACCCAACGCAGGAGGGTTGGGAAAAAACAGATGGCCGTGCTTTACAGAATCCCCCTTTGCAATCGAAGTAAGCCCCGGGGCCCAGGAAACCCCGAAACCCAAAATATAAACAAATGATCGCATTTCCCCTGTTTCTGACTCCAATGGACCGAAAGTGTGTTACTGACCTACCTCCGTCTCCTGTTCCCCCCCTTGCGTCCCAGAGCGCGACCCAAGGGAGCAGCACGCGTTCTCCCTCATCTCCTTCCTCCGTGCGTCACAGAAAGTACGTGCCTGAGTTCGACCCAAGGGAGCAGCACGCATCCTCCCTAACGGGCGCCGCTCCAAGAGCTCATGAGCTGTTATATTCCATCCCCTCTCAGGATGCACGGCAACTTCAGAGCTCTGATGAAGGTGGTTCTCTCGCCGCTTACCTTCAAGCTATACTCGTTGTAGCCCACGCTGCGCAGTCTCAAACGACACCCTGTCCAACCAGTCCTCCCACATAGCGGTGCTCCCTGGCCTCTGCTCCAAGAAATCTAGCATGTGAGTGCAACTGCCGCTGGACAAAAACTCCAACGCCGCCGTGCGTGCCTGTCCGTGACGTCTGCTGCGCTGGACAAAGACGCGGCTTAGACATGAACTTGTGGATCTCTCGGAGCCTACCCAGCAGCACGTGCATCCCCCCGAAAGTACGACGCGAGGCTTCTGGAAACCCTCTGAATGAATGTACTAGTTCGACATATGATTCCAACTGGTAATGCTAGCTGGGTCGATTCGCAAGGTGTCGACTGGGGCAGAACGCTCGCGCCGACGTGGCAGAATGCCCTGCAACCCCCTTGACAAAGACAACCGTTTCCTTCATTGGTGTCAAAATCACTTGCAAAGGTGGTAACGCTAGAGTGCGAATCTGTGAAACTAGATCGGCTGAGGAGATCTGATTATGGTGCCTTCGCAACGTGTACTTCGACTGGTACGGGGGGAGCTGGCCTCCTCAGAAATTATCATCAGCACCGGCTCCCCCGTCGGCCCTGCCAAGGACGCTGCGGCTGCGTCTCGGTGGGGAAGCGCGCGCAAAGGAGCCTCCGCTCCTCCTCTCGCGCCTTCCGCCCGTGCTGCGCCCGCTGCTGCTGCGGGTGCCGCTGTTGCCCCACCGCGGGGTGCCTGGGGGGGCTGCTGCGGCTGGGTGGCTGCCTCCACCAGCTGGAGGGAGGCACGGGCTGCATGTGCTGCTGGACCTTGTGGGCCTCCGAGCGCCTCACGTACTTGCGCTAGTACTGGGGGCACTGGTGCTGCTGCTGCTGCTGCTGCTGCCATGGCTGATGGCTGAGCTGCACCGAGGCCTGGTGGTTGCGCTGGCCCGGGGTCCTGGCCACCCCCTTTGCCGTCGACCTCCATGCGAACTGGCTCCGCTGGACCACGACGTCCCTGCATTTCTGGTCACCACTGGGCCGTCGCCTCGATGCTCGATGCTGGCCTGCTCCAACTTCTGCCGCGCGTCGGCCAACTCATTATTAGTATGCTCGTGGTCTGTCCTGGTCTGGATGAGCTCTGCCCCCAGATTCCCGATGTGGTCCTCGAGCTCGGCTGCCTTCCGCTCATGGTGCCGAACTTTCTGAAATGCGTTGGCTGTTGCCGCCGCTGGTATGGTCTGCTGAAGTACCACGAGCGCTGCCGCCGACTGGACTGCACCGCCGACCTGCGCCCTCTGGGGGTCCGTGAGCACCGCAAGGATGGCGCCCAACATGGTTCCCATGTCGGATTCTGGAGCCGCCGCAGCTCCTTGTCCTGCCTGTGGAGGTCCATCATCATGGCCTCCACGTGCACCTGCGCCTCCTGGGCGCTGAAGGCGACGCCACACTTGCACCAGACTTTCCTTGCGTTGAACGTGAACAGTCAGCGTTGCAACTCTGGCACGCCAGGCATGGTCTGCCCTTCTTCGCACGCTGGCCATACCCATCCAAAGAGACACGCGCCATCGCGAGATGGCAATGTCAGGTCGGCGTGGCCAAGAAACCCTGCAAGAACGATACACCTGGCGCCCCAGCCCGTGAGCGCGGGGGATCGACTTCCCGCAAACGGCTTGGGTCCTCCTTCCTTTCCTCCCCCTCCTCCTTCGCCGCCGCCTCCTCCTTCTCCTCCTCCGCCTCCTCCGCCTCCTCCTCCTCCTCCTCGTGTGCCGCGCTCCCTTCGTGCGGATCGCGCCCCACGGGGAGCTCTACCCACGGCATGGGTTCCGCCCGAGTCGCCCCCCCCTCCCCCGCTCACGCGGCTCGTGCCTCACAAGGAGTTCAGCGCGCCCAATGCGCGCACTTGCTCCACAGCGCCCTCATCCGCACCGCCCCGCGGCGCGCAGCATGCGAAGAGAGGGGCACGCCCTCCACTGCACGCAGACGCAAAACGGTTGGGCCCTTCGCCAGGCCAATTGGCATCATGGCCTCAAGAGGCCCCGAACAAGGCCAGAACTTTAAAGATTGACACAGAAACTCAGGAATGGAAGGCTGGGGTGCTCGGGGTGGCAAGGCAGCCGTGGACCTGCAGCTCCGAGCGGGTGCTCTCCACGCTCGCGTTCGGGGCGCAGGAGTGGTTGAAGTAGGCCGCAGCGGCGAACAGCGCCACGTACCCGGGGTCTTCGGAACCTCGATGAGTTTCCTCCTCCTCTTTGTCCTCCTCCTTGTCCTCCTTCTCCTCCTCATCCTCCTCCTCCTCCTTCTCATCCTCCTCCTGCTTTGCAGCTGCAGCTGCTGTTGTTGCTCCTCCTCCAAACACAAAATATGAATACTACTCTCCTCCCTCCCCTGAGCCTGTGCGGAAGATGACCGGCACCCTCCACGTACTGTTTTTTACAAACAAAATTGCCGGGAGGAGTTTGGTTTCACGTGTTTTGGACCATCCGATTCTTTTCAGTCCTTCAAAAATTGTTTTCGCTGCAGCGCTGGCCCCATTTCTGCGCCGATGGTCGTTCCAAGCCGTGCTACCGCTGCATCTTGTTGAAGAAATATCAGGCGGGAGCCCCGTGTCTATTTTGAGAAGGTGATGTTGAAAACAGAGCCAGCGGGTGCTCTCTCTCAGCCCCGCCTCATGGCTCGCTGGGAGCCCGGGAGCTGACCAGGGAATCGCGACTTCACACCTGCCCAAGCCCCTCGAAGACAATCAACTCCAAGGAACCTGGCGCCATGCCAGTACATGCAGCGCGGGCTTGTGTTCTGTGCCACTGTGCGATGCCATGCTTTACGTTGCAACGCTTCGTGATGCACTGTTTCACTACGCAGTGCCAAGCCATGCTATGACATGCTACGCTCTGCAATGCTCTACTACGCCATGCTACGCCGTCCTCTACCATCCATCGTACCCTGTCGGGATCAGTGCGTTGCTCGGCATCTGGCTGTGCGAAGAGAATATATTTCGGCGCCATGGTAGCAGATGAGAAGGAGGTGTAGGACTTCAGATGTTGCGCGAGCGCACCTTGCTCCTCCTCCTCCTCCTCCTCCTCCTCATGCTCTGCTGCTGTGTCCCCTCACCTCACACTCGTCCTGCTCCGACTGCTCGATGGGCCTCATCCTCCTCCTCATCACCATCCTCCTCCTCATCCTCCTGCTCCTGCCCTGTTCCTCATCCATCTTTACCATCTCATCCTCCTCCACCTCGTCCATCCCACCTCCTCCTCCTCCTCCCCCTCCTCCTCCTCCTCCTCCTCCTCCTCCTCCTCCTGCTCCTGCGAACCCCGAAACGCGGTCTGTGACGCCCGCCCGCTTGCCGCCCCCTCTGTGCTTCTCCGAGAGCGAGAGGACCCGGTAGGCGACCGTGAGCAACGGCCGGCGGCCAGTACAGCGCTGGCGCAGCCAGGCCGCCGCGGCTGCCCGCAGCTCGGCCGCTTGGCCAGCGCTGGCGCGGTCCGCGCCCAGCGCCGTCCTGAGCTGGCGGGCGGCGGCCCAGTGAAGAGCCACGCTGAGCTCACGGCCCCACAGGGCCATCAGGGCGCCGGCGGCTGCAGGGGCGGCCGCCTCGCCGAGCAGGGCCGCCTCGCCCCGTGCGAGCTCGCAAAGGTGCCGCAGGGCAGCCTGCCCGTGCCGGCCGGCCGCCCGTCTCGAGCCCCAGCGGCACCATGCCCCACGGGGTGCGGCTGGCGGGGTAGCGCCGCCGCTTGTCGACCTCCGCCTCGGCGTTGACCGCGCCGTCTCGCCTGGCCGCGGCTGCCAGAGCTGCGCCGTCACCGTGCACGCAGTAGCGCACCGTGACGTCGAAGTACAGGCGAGGGCGGCCCGCCCGCTGCACTTCGAGGTCGAGGACGGCTTCCTTCCTCTCTGTGCGCAGCGCGGCTCCGCAGCTGCCGCAGGGGCCCGCTGGCCTGTCCTGCGCCCGCCCGCCCGCGTCGCAGCCCGCGCAGCGCCAGCGCCAGCGGTTCCACGAGGGGACGTGCACCTGGTTCTCCACGCGGAAGCCGCACTCCGCGTGGATGCGGCTCCAGGCGCGCTCCAGGTCGCTGCGCGCCTTGAGGCCGCCCCCGCGGGCGCAGCGCCAGGCGTGGCGGGCCTGGTCTCCCAGCGGCTCGCCGCAGCGCTGCCCAGCGCGTTCCCCAGTCCGCGCAGCGTTGCAGCAGGTCGCCCCGGGGGGGGGGGGGCGCAGCCTGGTCGAGCAGCGCCCGCGGCGTGCTGCAGTAGCCGGCGTCGTCAAGCCGCTGGGCCTCCAAGCCCGGCGAGGCGCTCTGCTAGGCGCCAGCGTGCGGCCCGCCGCAAGAGCGGAAGAGCGCCTTTGCCTCTGGGTCCAGGGCCTGCAGCACGGAGTCGTAGTTTTTCTTGGCGACTCTTGCTGTCAAGGCTTTCAGGAGCTTCGGCCGCCAGCGTCGGCCAGTTGGGCAGCTCGGCTGGCTCCGCGCCGGGGCGGGGCGGCGGCGGCGCCAGCTGTGCGAGCCCAGCCAGCGCGCCGCGGCAGGCCAGGGCAAAAGGCAGGGGGCAGGTGTCAAGGTCAGCCAGGCAGGCTAGCCCCGTGCGCTCTCTCACCCTGCTGGGGTTCTGCGCCCAGGGGCCCGCCCAGGCAGCAGGCGCGAGCTGCTTCTGGCCGGAGGCCGCGTCCGCTGGCGCGCAGCGGCAGCTGGCACTGGGCCCTCTGCGGCTCTGTTAGCGGGGTCCAGGCGCGCGAGCTCCGCGTAGGCAGCCAGCAGGGCGTCGTCGTAGGCCCCGGCGGCGGCCTCCTCCTCCTCCTCCTCCTCCTCCTCCTCCTCCTCCTCCTCCTCCTCCTCCTCCATATCCTCCTCCTTTTCCTCCATATCGTGCTGCTCTTGTTACTCTTGCTCCTCATCCTCCTCCTGCTCCTCCTCCTGCTCCTTCTCCTCCTCCTCCTCCTCTTCCTCCGCGTCCTCCTCCTCCTCCTCCTCCGCCTCCTCCTCCATTTCTTTTCCTTTTCGATAACTCCTCCCTGTCGCACCCCGAGGCCAGTCGAAAGGGCGGAACGGGCGTTTCGCCTGGGAAACTCGCAAGAGTTTTACGGATTGAGGGCATGTCTTTTCGAAATGTGGCTCTCGGCTTCGCGCCGCGCACATTCTCTTCAAATCATTTGCAAGAACTTCACGGATTGAGGGCGGGCCGTTTTCAAAATGTGGTTCTCGCTCGCCTCAGCGCCGCGCACATTCTTTTAACAACATGCTGCAGTTTAACGGAATGAAAGCTGCTCCTTTTCAAGATGTGGCTCTCGCCTTAGCGCCGCGCACACTCGTTTTAAACAGTTGCAAGAGTTTCATTGGTTCTCATTGTGGACGTACCAGCAATGTTGTTTTGGAACGGTACAGGACTGTCATGGCACAACAATTACGTTGGCTCGCGGTGTTGAAATCCCAGGAATGGTGTTCTGACCCGGTTCAGGATCGCCAAGACGTGCCAGTCAGGCCAGCACGCGGCGTCGAAGTCCTAAGAATGGTGTCTTGGCACGCCTCGAGATGTTCACACGGTTGTCCCCCCACGGGGCAGTTCCCTCAGTGGAAATGGCCCCGTGTAGGGGCCTGGAAAGAGGAATCTTGGAGGGAGGGTGTACTTCAACGTCGTTGATGGGTCTTGGGTTTACACTGGTCCTTCTCCTCCCTATCCTGCTCCTCCTCCTTCTCCTCCTCCTCCCTGCCTCGGATGCTGTCCAGGTGAACGCTAACGCCTCCGACAGCGTCCGAGGCCCTATCCTGCTCCTCCTCCTTCTCCTCCTTTACACTGCTCCTTCTCCTGCTCCTCCTCCTCCTTCTTCTCCTCCCTATCCTGCTCCTCCTCCTTCTCCTGCTATCCTCTCCGCACCTTCCTGCTCCTCCTCCTTCTCCTCCCTGTCCTCGGCTGGAGAGGCCCCCCCCCCAGGAGGGATTCGGCCCCCACGCCTGGTCCACAGCCCCGCCCGCCTCGCGAGGGGAAGGGACCCGGAAGGCGGGAGGAGAGAGGGGGAGGGCGAGCGGAGGAGGGGGCGGTAAAGAGCGGGAGGGATGGGCGAGAGAGGGGGAAGGGAGAGGAGAGAGAGAGAGAGAGAGAGAGAGAGAGAGATGGGCGAGAGAGGGGGAAGAGGAGCGGGAGGGATGGGCGGTAAAGGAGGAGAGATGGGCGAGCGGAGGAGGGGGAAGAGGAGCGGGAGGGATGGGCGGTAAAGAGGAGGAGGGACGGCAGATGAGGGGGAGGGGAGCGAGAGGGAGGGGGGGAGAGAGACACAGAAGGGGAGACAAGGGATGTGCCACTCGCCTTCTCGAAGAGGGGTGTGACTAGAGGGGGTCAGCGTCAGCGAAAGAAAATTTCATTGCCCCTCGTTTTGTCTTCGATCCGCCTTTGCTGCAAGACGAAATCGAAACGAAAACGGCCCACGAAATCGCCGCAACACCGCTTAGGCCAACCCCTGGAGAGGCGGAGGGGCGGGGGCTGGAGAGTCGCTCCGGCGCGCCAGGGGCTGACCGAGGCTGGGAGCAGTAGAGCGCGCATCCCTCCGCGATGGAGCAAGCTATCAGCTGGTCCTTCTTCTCCTCCTGGGCCAGGCGGTGGAGGGAGGAGGAGGCAGGAGAGGTTCTTGGTGCGTTTCGCCTGCTGTAGGCCTCCCAGAGGGCCCTCGTCGCCACGGCTGGATTCGCCTCGGGCGACATTGAAGACGGCGGCGACAAGGACAACGACGAATTCGACGAAGACGTCGGCGCCGACCACGACGACAGCGACGACGGCAACGACGACGGCGCCGGTGCCGACCTTGACGACGACCTTGACGATAACCCTGACGACGACAACGACGACGACGACAGCGACGACAACGAGAACGCGGCCGCCCACCCGCGGTCCTCCATCGCGGCGCTGCGGATAACCGCTGGGTCCATGCCTCTGCGTGCCGTCGTCGTCTTTGTCTTTGTCTTAGTCTTTGTCGTCGTCGTCACCGTCACCGTCGTCGTCGTCGTCGTCGTCGTCGTCGTCGTCGTCGTCGTCGTCGTCGCGGCCATCGTCGTCGTCGTGGTCGTCCCCACCGTCATCGTCGCCACCGCCGTCGTCAACAAGGTCGTCTTAGGAAGATGAAGAGGCGGAGCGAGGAGGCAGGAGGAGGGGTCGATGGAGGGACGGGGGGGAAGGAGGGAGAATGAAGATTGGTGGGTTCGCGCTGCAAGCGCACAAACAAGACGGAGGGCGGACTAAAGCAAAACCGGCAAACACAGCTGCTGCTGCAATGAACTCTCCATGAAAAGATGGAGGCCAAATGGATCGGCATGGTGGGATCCCAATGTAATTAGTATTGCATACCAGAGCTCCTATGTTAACATTCACCGATGTAGCTGATTGAAATGTTCTATACTCTTGCCTAGCGCTGGCGCGAGAGCATGTGTTTGAAAAGGAGTCGTCCTCAATCCAGTTAAGTGTACGAACTATGATGCTTCATGACCTCTGCATTCAAGGAAGCTTCGGGCGATAGCCAGACTTTGAAACAGAAGCGCCTTGCATCAGTACCAATGAACATGTTGCACATGTGAAGACCATTAGTGATAATCAGAGGATGCAGACTTGTTTTGCACTGCTAGACATCATCAAAGAGGAGTCGGTTACCAAGCCTAGATGAAAAAAACGCATGGCACCTCAGGAACGCGGTACAAGCTAACCTCCCAATAGCGGATTCGTGACACGGACAATGGATTGGGGGATTCAATCCGTGAACAGAACACCGAAGGCAGAGAGAACCCTTAGATGCCCCCGAAGGGTTCCGCAACGGCTGGGGGGGCACAAAGTCCAATAGCTTGGCCAGGCTTGGGCCCAACACTTGGCCGCACGGGCGTTCCCCACAGGCAAGGGGTGGCAATGATTCGCCGTAGGCGTCTTCGATTTTTGTGGCAACTCAAAGGGGCATCCCATGTCATCTTGCTGGCTCTTGCGAATCGACGCTGACTGACACTAACCGACGCTAATCGACGCTACATCGAAGCTACTCGACGCTAGATCGGCGCTTCCTCATCGATTACCAGGTGCTAGGGCACGCTACTGCACTCTAAAGACGGAGACGCGAAGACATGCAACACTTCCCTGGTTTGCTGCCAAATTCGATGAAGGTGGCACCATGTTCCGTCTCTGCTCCAATCTCGAGGTGTTCCTCAAGCCGTTAAATGATAACAATTGGCCTTCCTTCGTGCGCTCCACGACTCGCTCGGGGCCTCTCTGGGGCCTCCCGTAACTGGTCGTAACTGGTCCTTCCCCTTCAAGGTCGGCGGAGCTGACCGTAAGACCCTTCCAATAAGCAGCAGCAGCAGCACCACCACCACCACCACCAGGAACAACAACAGCGCAAGCACAAGTAGCAGTGCGTGATGATCATTGCGACGACGACGGTGACGACGACGACGACGTCGACGGTGGGAGCCAGAACGCCGAGGATGACGACGACGACGACGCTGCCGAGGACGAGCAGGACATGGATGACACAGCCGATGACGTCAATGCCGACAACCACCATCACCACTGATTGTAGAGCATTCGGGGAGACACAATCCTGCGAGGTAATACATGCATACGTTCATCGCTCAATCCCCCTTTCGACGCAACTTCTCGTCTTCACACGGAAACGCGATAACAATTCTTCTCGGCACCAGCAACTCTGTCCTGAATGGCTCCTGGTATCCCCGGATGTGGTTGGGGTGCTCTCTTAGTGTCTGCTTTCATGTGGTGCCATGTGAGTTCCAATATCACGCAATTTAAATACGTTATTGAGCAGTGGTGACAGAACCGCCTGCGTCAATAACGATGCTACACAACCATGCTGGTGAAGCGGGGCTGGGCACCATATGATGATGCAACGGCGATTGGGGCACGATCTCATACACGCATGGGGACAGACTCCACAACACCAAATCACAACCGACAGTCGTAAGAAATTCCCTCACATGCATGCGGTATGTGCTCATCGTGGAATACGGCGTCAGACGTGGCTTGGCAAGGTGCTTTGGTGGCCAAAAGTGTATATGTGGTAGCCTTTCGAGTGGCGCAGTGTTTTGCAGATTCTGGCGTGCCAATGCTTGTCGTTGCGAACTGCGTGCTGGGGGGAGGGGGGGGCGCGAAGACTCACAGGGGTTGCTTTGCAAATCCAAAAACAGAACCAAAGGGCAGAGTCCTTCATTCAGATAATTGTCAAAACAAGCCTGGCATGTAAGTGCGTCATTCTGCCGACTTCCTTGGGTGCGGGGGCGTAAATATCAGAGCCATGTTCGGCTGGTCCAAGCGCACGGCCGAGAGGAAGAGTGGTTCCCTTTGCTGTGTTTGAGCACATGTTCGTCAACATGGGATGCAGTTGCGACTTCCAGGAGCCCCCAGCATGCGGTTATGCTTCTGTCCCTGGTCGCCGCCCGTTGCGTAACCACCCTTGTGCGCCCTGTTCGCTAACAGGCGGTCTTTCCCATCACGGCTACAACGGCAGGTGGCCGCGATTGTTCCAGAGCGCCCATTTTTTTGCCGACGTGGATGACGTGCGCGACCAATGCGTCGCCGCACATCATGCTTTGATGATGCCAGGCGCGCCCAACGCACGGCCTGGGCATCCATCCACCTTCGTCACGAAGTCAACGGCAAGCTGGCGACCAGGGGAAACACCCCTTCCCCTGGTCGCCGCCAGTGGCCCGTGGGCGCCTTGCGCGTCGGTCGCTGGCTGGCGGTCCCGGGTGCTTCGCCCAGACGCCGCCCGCGGCTGGCCGCGGACGCCCTCCTTGGCGGCAAATGCGCTGGCATAGGCCGCCCGTGGGCGCCCCGTGGGCGCTTCGTGCGCTGGCTGCACCACGTAGTTTGCACCACACAGCTTCCGCCACACAGTTTGCACCGCACGCGTTCTCCATTCAAAGAAGATCGCAGGATCCATACCCCTCCCGAGCCCGGACTTATCGAGCCCCTCCTGGAACACCGCAATTTACGTATGATTATGTGTCGTCGCTCCTTTTCCAAATGAACTCATACCATCAGAGCCAGGCCGGTATCGATACCCCTCCACCGTTACCCCTGTCCAGTAGTACCATGCGCGCGCACTCGTTCATCTTAAGCTATCATGTTTCGACCATCCATTGCAAACTACGGATCGGCGGTGGACAAACCTCCCTTCAGTAAACCTCCCCTTAATCAAAACGGCCTGAGACCGAAACCGACGGACCTGGACCCGCAAAAAATGACGGCCGCGACGCCCTCCCGCGAACCGAAAACGGCCAATTCCTTAATCGACGTGTCAGGGTAGGAGGTCTGTCCACCCCCGAAAGAAACAACATCCACACGCGCGCGCACAGGTCGAAATCTCACCAAACAAATTCGTTGTGCAAGCATGTTGACATACGACCATCAGAAGCCCAGAGACTATCCATCACAAATGTTTCGGATCTTCTGCCCGCGCGCACTAACGGATGTATGAACCTCACGATTTTGCTTGGTTGGGTCCAAAACGAGCCGTCAAACACTTTTTTGACCCCCCCCACTATTGTGAGATGGAGAGTAGCTATAACCCGCACTTGCAGTTCAGCACGCGGTGCATCCACATTGATCCTGCATGCGTCCAATGCGCGAATCCGAACACAATCACATCATGCGTGCTGCACGTGCGCGCCGCCACGCGCACATGTCGAAATCGTTCCGGAACCACTGGTGCTCGAAACACTTCAAGACACAGCTTCAAAATCACATGGAGACAAAACCACATACAGGTACACACGAAGTGTGCCAGAGTTATTGAACGTCTGCGCGCGCAATTCCTCACCATCGCCCTCAACAGCTCCATCGCATCATCACCGCCCTTATCGTCATCGCCAATCGCCGACAATGCCGCCATCATCAACCGATCACTTTCATCATTGACACGTGGACAGAATCATCATCATCACCATTATCATCATAATCACCATCATCATCGTCGTCGCGGTCACCAGCATCGGCGCCGTCATTGGCCTTGCCGCCGTCATCGTCATCAGTGCCACCACCATTGCCATTATCATCATCATGCCGCCGATGTTGGCGTTATCATGACACCGTGCCCGCCCGAATCATCGGCCCTCACGGAAGTGCCCGCGCGCCAGCGACGCCTCTGAGACGCATTAAGAAGCTCACATTGGCAAGCGCCATCGCGGCCGCATCAATTGTGCCAAACCAGCTGGCCGCTCTGCGCGCGCCAACGCGGCCGCAAGAGTGTGCCAACTAATGCCAAGCTCATCCGCAATCATGGCCGCATGGATTGTGCAAGACAACTTGCGGGCGGGAGGGTGGGAAGCTTTCGCGAGCAGTGGAATTTACAACTCAGTAGTTACGCCAATTAATTGCACCACATAAATTGCACCACGCATGCCTGGTTCCAGATACGTTACTGCCCCCAAACATAATAAGACTCGACCCCCCTCTCACCCCCCTCCGAGGCCAAGGTTGCCCCCGTCCCTTCTCGCATGGTCATGTAATACTATGCGGTGCATTTGCGCTGATCCAACACAGGTTCTCTGTAATAATATGTTGCATGAGTTAGTTCGAGGCACACGCGCGCGCCGCAGTGCGCGCATGCCAAGACCATGGAACAACCAGCCATTGGCTTCTAACCACTCTGATGCGTATTCTAAATTTATAGACAATAACGGGTTGTCAACAAAAAATGTGAGACTTCTGCGCGTACGCGTTGAAATCGTAAGACATCCGCTCGATGTTAGCAATCCTGCTGCACACACAAGCGTGCGGGCCACTCGCGCGCGCATGTCGAAAACGTTCAATCATCGCGCACCCGCCAACTCTGTCAAGTAACACCGTGCGGGCCACACGCGCGAGTCCCCGCGCGCATGTCGAAGCTCGTCTAAAACCATTTACTGTCCGAGCATTCCAAGACAAGGTACTTCAAACCAATACGAAACGCGCAAACACACTTACACTTACACTTACACTCACACACACACAAACACTCACACACACACACTGTTGGCGGTCGTGGCCTCGCGCGCGGCGACAAGGCGACGTAAGTCAAGTACGGCGCTGAAGCCAAGGACGATGACACACACGCACAAAAGGGTTGTTTAATGGACAGCGGCTGGGGGTTCTGAATGTCTGCGCGCACACATTTCCTCATCATCCTCATCATCACCATTGCTATCATCATCGCCAGCATCTGCATTGCCATCGTCATCAACATCGCTATCGCCAACGTCGTCATCATCACAACCGTCATCATCGTAACCGTTGACGTCGTCGCCCTCGTCAATTTTTTTGCACGCGCACTTCCTCACCATCCTCACCAACAGCATCGTCATCTTCACCGTCAATGCGGTCATTAAAATCGTCATTATCACCATCAGTTTCACCATCGTCGTCGTTATCGTCTCTGCTGTCGTCATGAACATCATAATCGTCATCATCGTCATCATCATCGCCGTTGCAATCGCCCAGTTCGGAGCTGTGCCAACAAGTTGCGGGTGGGTGGGTGGGAGGCTCGCACGAGCATTGGAGGTGGTCACGTGGGGAGGCGATCAACATTGATTGTACTACGCCACTTAGCTTACACACTCAGGGTGCACAAACTCACTGTTTGGAATACAAATGGGCAAACAAATGTATACACATGTTGGTCACGAGAAGCCGTTAGGACTGCTGGCAACAAGCGTCCCGTACATCTCATGGGCGGTCAACACCACCTTCCCTTCCTCAGCCCATGCCGCTGGGCCTCGCAGGGATGGCGCAACATGCAGGAAAGTCACCCTGTTCCCTTGGCTTTTGTCTCCCTCCTCCAGGCCCCCTTGAACCAACTGATCTAATCACTGGTCTTCTTGGACTTCTCACTCGGGTTTCCGCAAGCTGCTCGTCCTGAACCTCGCCGGGGTCAGGACCACTCGGCAACCATAATCAAATGTACACTCCAGGAGCTCCGCTTCCACTACATCTGTGCAGACTGCCTTCCGCATCATGAGGCATCATGGGTTCGGGGGAAGAGGAAGCACAAGCAGGAGGGGACACATGAGAACCCGATGGTGCTCATGGTTGCAAGAATGTCCACGACATGGGGAGACTGCGAATGTCGCCAGGCCGCCACTTTGCGAGAAGTCATGCCAGTGTGTGTGTGTGTGTGCGCACATGTTGTTCCCAACCATCCTGTAGTGTTGGGCCCTCGTTTTGAAGAGACAGAGCCCCGCGTTTCACTCCTTTCTTCTCCCCCTCCTGCTCCCCCTCTTCCCATGCTTGCCTCTGCCCTCCGCGTGTAAAACACGTCAGCACACCACTCACACGTTTCGTGGCCCCATACGAAGCTCCACCGAAGGCCCCAGTGTCTGCGTTCGCATGGCACCATCGCGCCCAGTTCGGCACAGCCCTCCCACGTTGCATGGCCTCGTGGGGAGCTCCACCGAAGGCCCCAATGGCAGGGTTCGCATGGTACCATCGCGCCCACGTCGGCACACCTCTTCTACGCTGCATGGCCCTATAAGGAGCTCCACCGAAGGCCCCAGTGGCTGCGTCGGCATGTCACCACCGCATCCATGTCGGTGCACCACTCACACGTTGCCTGGCCCGCTAAGGAGCTCCACCGAAATCCCCAGTGGCTGCGTTCGCATGGCACCACCGCACCCATTTCGGCAAACCCCTCACACGTTTCATGAACCCACCAGGGAGCTCCACCGAAGGCCCCAGTGGCTGCTTTGGCCTGGCACCACCGCGCCCACTTCGGCACACCCCGCACACGCTTCGCGGCCACATAGGGAGCCCCACCGACGGCACTACTGGCCGCGTTCGCATGGCACCACCGCGCCCATTTCGGCACACCCTTCACACGTTTCGTGGCCTCATCGGAAGCTCCACCGAAAGCTCCAATGATTTGCGCTCGCATGGCACCATCGCGCCCACTTCGGCACACCCCTCACACGCGCCGTGGCCCCAGAGGGAGCTCCACAGAAAACGGTACCCACAACGCGGCACCCAAAACTGCATCTGGTTGGGTCCTTCGCCAGGATGATATTCAGTTTCCGCGATCCCGCTGCGAAACGCATGGATAGCCAAGCACGCATCGCCAACGACACCCAGCCTCCATTACACATCGTCCATCCACCATCGCCACCATCGCCCCTCCCTCCGGAACGAAGACCTCCAAGCTCGCTAGGCAAGATGGTCAGGACTCGCTGACACCCCCCACGACTTAGCGGGCGAAGAACGGCTCCACGACTTCGCGGGCGAAGGACGGTATGAAATTCGCCGGCCCAACGGGCCAGAGGCGTGCTAAGATCTCCGGTAACTGGTTAACAATATTCTACTTCGCGCGCGCGGGGCGGCCCCCTGGGGGTCTCTGGACGAAAAGTACCCCGGCAGGGTCCCGGCAGACTCGGGTCAGAGATGGTTTTCGGGGCAATTTTTCGACACCCTTCACGAGGATCGTGGCCTCCGAGGGGGGAGCCATAATTGACTACCCCCCCTCACACCCCAAGAGGCCCCCAAGAGCCCCCCAAGAGGC
Source organism: Prorocentrum cordatum (assembly GCA_963575745.1). Taxonomy (NCBI): domain Eukaryota; class Dinophyceae; order Prorocentrales; family Prorocentraceae; genus Prorocentrum; species Prorocentrum cordatum. Next base: position 176,916 of record CAUYUJ010015722.1, read on the forward strand.
CCTGGGGGCCCCCAAGACGCCGCCAAGGAGCCCCAAGAGACTCCCCAAGAGGCCCCCAAGAGGCCCTAAAGAGGGCTCCAGGGCTGGCGGAATGAGCGAAGCGATTAAATAAACTTCTCCGCCGTCGGAAACGCCTGCCCCGCGGCGGCTGGAAAGTTTATACCCCGACGTGCCACTGTAGGGTACAAACTGTCCAGCCCCCCCCTGGGGCAGGCGTCCCCGACGGCGGACAAGTTTTTATGGTACACCGCTCTTCGTCCCCTCAACGACCTCCGAAGCTGTGATCTTTGCCTTCTGACGCAGCGATCCCACGCGGCGGCTCACGGGGGCCGCCAGCGCGGCACGCCACACTGGAGGCGAGAGGGCGCTCACGCGCGACCTTACGCGGGCAGTCTCGCGCCGCGCGCCCCGCGAGGCGAGACGCGCGGCGCTCTTCGCGCTCGCGCGCCCTCGGGCCGCCCCCCGCCCTCCCGTGGGGAAGGGCAAGGCCGCGCTGGCCCAGGCCGAACGACGCGCGAGGCGCGATCCTGTTCGCGCCCCCGCGGGCGAGAGGCCCCCGAGGGGCCTCCAAGACGCCCCGGGAAGCCCCGAAGAGGCCCCCGCGAGGCCCCCCCAAAGCCTCCCGGATGCCCCCAGAAGCCCTCCAAGAGGCCCTCGAGAAGCACAACCAGCGCCACATCATTTGCACCTAAGAGTCCCCTGGCCCAAGATATCACTTCCACGCTCGCCTCAAACACTCACTCCTTGTGGGGGTCGGCGGAATGGCGCAAGCCACTTGAGTAAGGACGCGCGACAAGGATGCAGGGGCCTTGGAAGGCCATGTCGACACTTTGCGAGCGGGGCGCGGCAGGCGAGAGCGGCTAGGGATGGGGCCTACGGGGAAGGTTGCAAGGGGGGGCCTTGGAGAGTGGCTCCGCCCTACTGCGCGGGTGGACTTAGAAGAAGAAAAACGCCGTACACACAAACTGTTGGCACTCCGAGCGGATCCAAGAAACCCGCGCGGAGCGCCAACTGTTTATGCTTATGGCGTCTTTTCTTTCTCGATTCCTGCGCGGGTGGACTGGAAGACGGGACCCACGGACCCCTCGACACCCCTCCCCTGGGCCGACCTCTCGCCCTTAGCCGCTCTCGTGAGGACCCCCCCGGCTGTCCCAACAAAAGCGAACTCCTGCCAGGCAGCAAGAGCGGACGCCGACGCGCTCCAGTGGCCGGCGGGCCGCGCCGGGCAACGGACACAGTAGGACGCATGGAACGGTGGGTGGCGGCCACAGAGGAGGTATCGCAAGTGCAAATGGCTGGGTTTGTCGTCAGGCTAACTGTCCCAACCATCCTGTAGTGTCGGGTCCTCGTCTTGAAGAGACAGCAACGCGCATCACTCCTCTCCTCCTCCTCCTCCTCCTCCTCCTCCTCCTCCTCCTCCTCCCGCTTCTCCTCCTCCTCCCCCTGCTCCTCCTCCTCCTCCTCCTCCTCCTCCTCCTCCTCCTCCTCCTCCTCCTCCCCCCTGCTCCTCTCCTCCTTCTCCTCCTCATCCTCCTCCTCCTCCTCCCCCTGCTCCTCCTCCTGCTCCTGCTCCTCCTCCTCATCATCATCATCCTCAAGGGATCGAAGCAGAACTCAATCCGCCGGAGGTCCCGGCCCTCGTGTTGGCAAGCGTCTGTATTTTTTGTTTTTGTTGCGGAGCAGCGCTGACGTGCCTGCCTGGATCCGACCATCGCACAAGGCAGAAGAATCTGGCGGCTGTTCGAGCACACTACTGTAACGCACTGCCTGGGTGCACTACTGGCGCGAAACCTGCCCAGTGCCCGTGCAGAGCGCACAACTCAGCCGCGAAATATTCGCACAGACTTCACCATTCAGCGAGGAGGAGGAGCAGCAGCAGCAGGAACAGAAGCAGGAGGTAGAGACAGAGGGAGGGACAAGGGATGGCTAGACGGAGGGATGACGACGAGCGGGCGGAGCATGAGGATGCAGATGGTGACGAGGAGAACCTGGAGAGGGAGTAATGACGAGAGATGGAAGGTGTGGAGAGGAAGGGACAAGGAGGGGGATCAGAAGAACGCTTATGGTGCTGATCACGAGTAGAAACGAACCTAAGAGGAGCAGGATGACGACGATGACCAGGAGAGATAAGGGGTGATGGAGAAGGACGGGTTAGGGAAGGGGTCGGTGCGTGGATGGAGGGAAGGAAGAGAGCGATACACACACATATATATACACACATAGATAAATCTGTATATACACATCGAAAGAGAAAGAGATAGAGAGAGAGAGAGAGAAACAAAAAAAAGAGAGAGATAGGAAACGCACGAGCTCGGACGACGGCTCGCCCACACGCCCGCTTTGCACGCGCCAGCGGTCGGCTAGTGCCAGGGTGTTGAAGACGGTAGCGGGGGACGACGACGTCGACGACGACGACGAGGTCCACGACGACGACGACGACGACGACGACGAGGTCCACGACGGCGACGAGGTCCACGACGACAACGACGAGGTCCACGACGACGACGACGACGAGGACGACGATGAGGTCCGCGACGTCGACGACGGGTGCCAGGGCGTTTTGAAGACGGCCGCGGGGGACCTCTAACTACCCCGAAGCTTGCAGCAGGGGCTCGCGCCCTCCTGCCCGCGGCCGCTTGGCCCTACGACGACGATTCTACATAATTCATTGGTTGCTAAGAACAACAACATCACCATCACCATCATGATCATAATCATCATCAGCCACAGCATCATCATAATGATCATCACCATCACCATCAACAACAATAACAACAGCAGCATCAACAACAGCACCAACACCAACAACAGCATCATCAACAACAGCAGCAACAACAACAGCAACAACGACAACAACAACAGCAGCAACAACAACAACACCACCGCCATCACCATCACCAACAACAACAACAGCAACAACAACAACAACACTTTTAAGACGGTTCACTCTTGTCTGCTCGCGTGTTACTCAACACGTATCTCCCGAACCCTCGATACCCGCCCTCTTCGTCTTCGACCGTACCCCCTTGGAGGTATCTGCCTTACCTGCATCGTGTATTTCGTGCAGCCCCTGAGGCAGGGGAAGAGAGGACGGATGGAAGGAAGGCACAAGTGGGAAGGAGGAGGATGGAGCACGGGAGAGAATAGCAGGAGGGGGGCTAGGAGCAGAAAACACGTGGCAGAACCAGACGGGCAGATCGGGCGGGTAGACCCTACCAGGCGGGTCGGGAAGGAGGGCCCAGGCGGCCAGGTCGAGCAGGTGGGTTACTGAAGCGTGCGTCCTGCATGAATCGCGAGGAAGTCTCGAGCGACAGCTCGATTCCCAAATCAATCGTGAGGAAATCCACAGCGAGAGCGTGACTCCTGAATGTCGAGGGCACGGCGTCTGAATAAATTGCGAGGAAATCCCACGCGAGAGCGCGATTCCTAAATCAATTGCGAGGAAGTCCCGCGCGAGAGCGCGATCTGGGAAAAGTTGTGAGGAAGTATCCGGCGGGAGCCGTTGTTGTTGTTTTTGGTTGTTGTTTAGTTCTGGGGCAGTTTGATGAGGAAGACTTTTCCTGATAAAACCAGGGTGCGAGCCCTGGGAAGGGCACTTCATTGAAAGACCGAAATACTATACTGGAGAGGGGGATCGACAATAGTTAATCTTCAGTTGTGAGAGTTCAGCACCAACAACAACAGCAGCAGCAGCAACAACAACACACAGCAACAAAAAGCGCGGGCAACTCGACTGATAAGCCGTCTGGGTGGGCGCAGCCAGGGAGACGGCGTCGCCCGCCCTCCACAGACGTGCGCACCGCCTTGGCCTGGGGCCGCACTCCCGTAGCGCAGCCCTCGGGAGCTGACGCGGGGAGCCAGGATGATTACCCTGCAAAGTCCCGGGGGCACGCTGAGTGTCATGAGGCCCTTGCTGCCCTCGCTTCCATCCCCTTCGCACCTCCATCCTCCTCCTCCCTCCTCCATCCTTCTCATCCTCGTCCTCCTCCGTCCTCTGGCGCAGTGGCGGGGCACTCCGCGACCGAGGCCTCGGCCTCGGAAGGGCGGTCTCGACCAGATCGGCCAACAATAGGGCCGAAATTCGTGGACTGACAGAACCCGAGTGTGCCCCGGCGGAGTCCCGAGTGGCCGCGAGCCCATGGCGCACGCACTGGGATCTGGGGCAGGGCTGAACCTAAACGGTGTTTTTCGTTTTCGTTTTGTTTTCGTTTTCCCTCGCTTTTGTCTCGAATCCGCCTTTACCACAAAACGAAGTCGAAACGAAAACAACCCACGAAATCGCCAAAAACACCGTTTAGGTCCAGCCCTGGGGGGCGAATCGCCCGTGGGTGCTGGGCAGCTCTCGTTTGGGTGTGGCCCAGGTGGGCGACGAAAACAAACTGTAGGGGTACGACTTCCACTGTAGGGGTACAAACTTTCCAACCTCCCCCTGGGGCAGGCGCCCCGACGGTGGACACGTGTTTCTTGTACACCGCTCTTCGTCCCCTCAACGACCTTCGAAGCTGCGACCTTTGCTTTCGGTGCCGAAGCCACCTAAGCGACGATCAACAACCGGTCTTACGCGAGATGGCACAGCGACCTCACGCCGCGGCTCACGTGGGGCGCCGGCGCGGCACGCCACATTGGAGACGAAGGCGCTCACGCGCGACCTTACGCGGGCGGCTTCTGCGCCAACGTCGGTAAAGACGACCCCGTTCGTTGACGTCGCTCATTTGGGTGTTGCCCAGGTGGGGGCTCGGGGGTACCATGGTCACGCTGGTCACGCCGGACGCAGGACCCCAGCGGTCGGCGTCGCGCGTCGGCGGCCTGGGGGCGGCCGAGCACACGGCGCTGCTGGCGTGGAGCACCCTCGGAGGTGGCCGTTGAAGCAGGCGCTTGTCGTGCCAGACGAGACTGGGCCGCCTGGAGTGTCTGGCAGCGAGCGCGGGGAGCTCGGCACGCTGCCAGGCCTCGGCGCCCAGGAGTCGATGGATCTCGTCCTCGAGGCCGCCGATGCGGCGCGGCACGGGGGCCGGCGCCGCCTCGGGCTTGATGGGTCCGCCGGTCCCGGCCGCCAGGTCCCCGTGAGCGGGCCCAGACGGCCGCAGGAGCGCCCGAATGGCCGTCGGCGCGCTCGCGCTGGCTCGCGCGCGGGCGGCACTGGGCGGCGGGTCCGATAGACCGCGCGTGGCGGCCAGCGGTCGATGCGCCTGCCTCCCCGGTGGACTTTCCTCTGGGCCAGCGCTGGCCGTGCCACGCGTGGCGCCCTCCGCGTTCGCTGGCCAGGCGGGCGGCGCGGTGTGCAGTCGTAGGCGGGCGGTGGTACTCGACGCAGGAATGCCAGATCCCGCTGGGCCCCCCGGCCATGGTCTGAGGATCCAAATCACGCTTAAGAAACTGTTCCGTGGACAAGTTCTTGGGCCAAACAAAGAGAGAGAGAGAGAGAGACAGAAAGAAAGAGAGATATTAACAAGCATGAGTTGATAGACACATCTAAAAACGAGAGAGGGAGAGAAACAGAGGTAGAGAGAGAGAGAGAGAACGAGAGAAAAAAGGAAAGAGAGAGAGAGAGAGAGAAAAACAAATCCGCCGACCTTGTCGGCGTGTGTGAGGTGCTTGTCCGGTCAAGTCGTCATCTCCGTCATTCGTTGGTCGTCGTCTCTGTCGTTCCCTTTCACTGCCTCCCCCTTGCCCTGGGCTCGTCGAAGCTCCCCCCTTTTCCAGGGACCTCATCAGCGCGCCAACCAAAGCGAAGTTGAGCAACGTCGTAATTGAGTCGAAAAGAAGCCCCTTTCCTTTGATCCCTTCCCCGCCGGGGGGAGTGGGGGGTAGGGGGGAGGGGTCCCGGAGGGGGGTTAGATAGAACGCTCCCCTGGGGAGTCCCGGAGCGCCCCCCGGGGAGTCCCGGAGCCGAAAAAAGCCTCAAGACGGGCCAAGAGTGCCCCAAGAGGCAGTCCAAGAGAACCCCGAATCGCCGAACGATCTGTCCAAGACGCCTTGACGGCCTCCAGACGGCCCAAGAGGCCTGCAAAGCGCCTCAAGAGGCCTCCAGGAGCTTTCCCACGAGAGCCCCAAGAAGCAAAATGCATTGATTTCCCACACGTTTTTAAGAGATTTTGGCGTTCTTGCCTCTTCCGCTTCCCGACGCGCCAAGGCGGCCCAAGAGGCCCCCCAAGATCGCACCGAGACGGCCCAAGAGGTCCTCAAGAGGGTCCCCTACCGGCCAAAGAGGGCCCCAAGACGGCCCAAAACGCCTCCAAGACGGCCCAAGAGGCCCCCAAGTTTGCCCCAAGACAGCCCAGGAGAGCCCCAAATTGCCCAGGAGGCCTCCAAGAGTGCCTCGAGACGGCGCAAGGGGAGCCCTGGACGGCCCAAGACGGCCTCAAGAGAGCCCCAGGCTGTCCCAAGAAAGCTTCTGGCCTCCTCCTCATTTCCTCCTCCTCCTTTTTCCTCCTCCTCCTCCTCCTCCTCCTCCTCCTCCTCCTCCTCCTCCTCCTCCTCCTCCTCCTCCTCCTCCTCCTCCCCCCCCCTCTTCTCCCCCTCCTCCTGCTCTCCTCTGCCTCCTTCTCCTCCTCTTGAGTCTCCTCCACATCCTTCTCCCCCCTCCTCCTCCCTCATCCACCTCCCCCGCCCTTCCTCCACCTCCCACTCATCCTCCTCCCCCTGCCCCCCCTCGTTTTCATCTTCGTCGTTCTCAGGGTCGGCGGCACTGGCCGTAAGGCCTTCGCAATAAAGAAAGAAAGAAAGACAGACAGAGCAAACAAGAAAACTGAGAGATGAGGATTGGACGGGGTGGAGGATGAGCAGGACAAGGAGCATGAGGAAGAGGAGGAGGAGGAGAAGAAACATACAAATCATATGTTCAACAAGCGAAAAACACAACCATGTCCAATTGTGAGTACCGCGTTGTGGGTACCGACATCTTTCGGTGTAGCTCCCTTTGCGGCTATGAAACGTGTGAAGGGTGTGCCGAAATGGACGCGGTGGTACCATGTGAGCGCAGCCAATGGGGCCTTCAGTGGAGCCCCCTTATGGAGCAACGAGACGTTTGAGGGGTGCGCCGAAATTTGCGCGGCGGTGCCATGCGAGCGCAGCCACTGGTGCCTTCGGTGGAGCCCCCTATAGGGCCACGAAGCGTGTGACGGGTGTGCCGAAATGGACGCGATGGTGCACATGGATGTGGTGGTGCCATGCGAGCGCAGCCAGTGGGGCCTTCGGTGGAGCTCCCTATCAGGCCACGAAGCGCGTGAGGGGCGTCAGGGGTGCCGAACCAGAGACACGCGGAGGGCAGAGGCAGGGAGGGGAGGAGGGAGGAGGGAGGAGCCGGAGGAAGAAAGTGAGGTGAGGACGCGGGGGCGCTGCCTCTTCAAAACGAGAACCCAACACCACAAGATGGTTGGGACAAAAACGACAACGGAAACGGAGGTCGAGAAGGCGGGGGGGGAGAGGAAGGCACAGGGAGGTGCGAAAAGGCAGGAGGGAGGAATGGAGGCAGGAGGACGGAAGCAGCTGGGAGTGAGACAGGGAGGAGAAGCAAGAAAGAGGAAGAGGAAAAGCAGGATGAGGAGAAAGAGAGGGAGGATAATAAAGAAGGGGCGGGGAGGGACGAGGGGGGAAAGAGTGAGGAGGAAGGGACAGACGGGAGGAAGGAGGCCGCATCAAATGCGGCGGATTCTCTCGACATCCGCTTGAGGCCCTCCCCATGAGAGCAGGCGGGGGCGCCATCCTCGCGACCGGGGAATGGGGCAGCCTCCACTGTAGGTGCTCTCGTTCCACATCTGACATCCTACCCCTCCCAACAATCCCTTCCCATTTGGTTGTTTCTCTTTCCGCGGACGCGTGTCATAGCGGACCTGGAACTCCCAAATAAAAACCCACCGTGTTATGCGCAATCGGAAAAGGAATGAAAAGGGGGAGCTGCATAAATTGGAGGACGGGGAGGAGGAGGTAATGGCGGATGAGCAGGACAATGAGCAGGAGGAAACAGAGGATGAGGAAGGGGGGGGGGACAACGAGGACGGACAGCAGCAGCGGGAACTAGAGCGGACGGAGCGGGAAGACCAGGGGAAAGCAGAGGAGGGGAACGGAGAGTGGCGACAACGATGAGGAAGGATTCGGATCCAGAAAAATTGCCCGCGCTGGGGCGAGAGCGTCATTCTGAGCGACGGGAGCAAAGCACCGATTCTAAAATGAGGCCAACTGCTGCAGCGGCATCACCATTTCGAGTCAGCGAAAGAGCTCAGATCAAAGAAAAAACATACCAAATACTGCAATCCGGTGAAACAAAACAGAACGCGGAGGGGGTGAGCTGGCGGGCCACTCCTGGGCCATCTTCGTGGGAGACAAGAATGGAGTACGCAGAACGAGTAACAGCAGAGAGAGAGAGAGAGGGGAAGAGGAGCGAGGATGGAGCAGCAGCAGGCGGGGACATGCAGGAGGAGAGGGGGCAGAGGAAAGAACGGTGCGTGGCGTCTTGTGCGACCGCTCGCGGCGTCACCGGCGCTGCTCCACATGGGCCCGCAGTGTCAGATCGCCCAGCAGGGCGGCCCGGAGCCATGCGGCACTCCCAAATAACTATCACGACGGGGGCGCTAGAGGGGGAGGAAGGGAGGAGGAGGAGCAGGAGGAAGACGGAGGAGGAAGGGAGGAGGAGGAGGAGGAGGAGGAGGAGAGAGGAGGAGGAGGAGGAGGAGGAGGAGGAAGGAGGAGGAGAGAAAAAGCAGGGAGGATAATGAGGGAGGAGGGAGGGGGGAGGAAGGAGAAGGGAGGAGGAGGAGGGAGGAGGAGGAGGAGGAGGAAGGAGGAGCAGACCGTAGGAGGAGGAGAAAGAGGAGGAGGAGGAGGAGGAGGAAGAAGGAGGAGGAGGAGGAGAAGAGTAAGAGGAGGGCCAGCCGTAGGAGGAGGAGGGAGGAGGAGGAGAAGGAGAAGGGAGGAGCAGAACGTAGAGAAGAGGAGTAGGAGGAGCAGCAGCAGCAGCAGCAGCAGGAGGAGGAGGAGGAAGGGAGGAGGAGGAGGAGGAGGAGGAGGAGGAGGAGGAGGAGGAGGAGAAGGAGGAGGAGGAGGAGGAGGAGGAGGAGGAGGAGGGGGAGGAGGAGGAGGAGGAGGAGGAGGAGGAGGAGGAGGAGGAGGAGGAGGAGGAGGAGGAGGAGGAGGAGGAGGAGCAGATCGTAGGGAGGAGGAGGAGGAGGAGGAGGAGGAGGAGGAGGAGGAAGAGGAGGAGCAGGAGGAGCAGATCGTAGGGAGGAGGAGGAGGAGGAGGAGGAGGAGGAGGAGGAGGACGGAGGAGGAGGAGGAGGAGGAGAAGGAGGAGGAAGCTCTGTAGCCACTTTTGGCTGAAAACAACTGCCTGCTGCGGCGGCTTCTGGCCACCTCACCATACCTGATGGGTCGCATCAGCATCCGCCATGGCGATTGCGCGGTCCGTGCTCCCTCGCCTTCGGCAGCGGCTGCCATAATGTGAGAAAAACAATCAATCGGGTCGGTCCGCTGACCACGCGAAGCAGTATTCCTGAAGTCCTGACGGCTCAAGTCCAGATCCTCAATCTCTTCGAGGCGTGGACGATTGCTGCGGGGGCTCGTTCAGTTCGAGACTCTGGACATCGGCTTCCGAGCCATCTTGTGAAGGATGTTCGTGGTATCGGCACGACAGCGGCCCTTCCAAGCCATCCTGGAACGGCCCTGGCGACAGTAAGTAAATCCGCCTCGTTCTCCTCCTCGACTCCTCGTTCTCCTCCTCCATTCTCCCTGGACACCCGAGGCCATATTTAGGCGGACCGACTCCACCACCAAGAGCTTCCTCACCATGTACATTCTGACCTCAAAAAACATTAGTTTCACAGATAGAGGGCGGGTCGAGAGCGTCTGGGCTCTGCCTTAGGCCGCGGCATTCGTGCGAACGACGCACGAGCTTCACGGCTGCCGGACATGTTATTTTCAAAATGTGGCTCTGGCCGTAGCGCCGCGCTCACCGCAACAGCCAGGGCATTGCGGGACGTTCCTTTTCAAAATATGGCTCTCGCCGGCCGCCGCAACACCGTTCGAAAAACTGCAGAGTTCCACAGATTGGGGACAGGTGGTTTTCGGGCACGATTCTCGCCTTAGCGCCTGCACATTCGTTTTAAAATTTGCAATTCACGGAGGAGGGCGGGTGGTTTTAAAATGCAGCTCTGCATCTAGCCGCGAAATTTTTTTAAAAAATAAAGAGCTTCACGGATCGAGGGCGGTTCCTTTTCAAAATCGGCTCTCGCCGGAGCGCCGCGCTTGCGGATTCGACGATCAAGTACCAGACGAGCGTTTGAGAAGGATTCAGGAGCAGCTGGGTGCACAATTATGTTGATCCGGGTAGTCTCCGGCGGCCGGGCTTACAGCAACTTTTCGGCATCGTCAGGAGCAGCAGCGGTTGATCGTGGCAGCAAATCCTCTCGGAATGTTTCGCATACTTCACGGTCTTCAAACGGCGTCGCCCGCACGAGGCAGGAGGTCAGTGGCAATGAACAATTGTAGGGGCCTATGAGAGGAAGCTCGGAGGGAGGAGAGAAGGCCAGGTTGATAACCCTTGGATCACACCGTCCCTCCTTCATTCCTCCTCCTCCTCCTCCTCCGACGATCCTCCTGCTCCCCCTTGCGTCCGCCTCGATTCCTCTTTCTCCTCTTCTTAGTTCAGCCTCATCCTCCTCCTCTGGAAGGAGGGATGCAGCGATGGCAATAATTGGACCACTTCGCCACCTCAATCTGACTCCTCCGTTGCGCGTATGTCCCACCGACATGGCCCGGACCACCTCGCGCTCGGAGCTCAGAGTTGCAAAGATGTTCAGGCGGCGCCCAGGCTACTCCCAGAGCCTGGGGAGAGGCAGAGGTGTAGGAATGCATTCATGGGGTCCGACCCCTCCTCCCTCCCCCTCCAGGCTGTTGGAGCTCAAGTTCGAGGACCCTTGGCGAAACGCACCGAACCCTCTCGCAACGGCATCAGGAGTCAGAATTGCGAAGATGTCTCAGCGAAACTCGCCGGACCACCTCTCGCGCAGCATCTCCGAGCTCAGAGTTGCGGGGTTGGCCTGGGCGAAGCGCGCCAGACCACCTCTCGCGCGGCAGCGCGGAGCCAAGAGTTGTCAGGATGTCTCAGGCACAAAGGGCCAGACCACCTTCGCGCGGCAGGTCGGAGCTCAGAGTTGTGGGGGTGTCTCAGGCGAAACGGGCCAGACCACCTCGCGCGCAACATCTCGGAGCTCATAGCTGCGAGGACGTCTCAGGGGAAACGCCCCAGACCACTTCGGCGCGGCATCTCGGAGCTCAGAGTTGGGAGCATTGCCCTGGCGAAGCGCGCCGGACCACATCGCATGCGGCAGTTCGAAGCGCCGAGTTGTGAGGATGTCTCAGGCGAAACTCGCCGGACCACCTCTCGCGCGGCAGCTCGGAGTTCAGAAATCTGAGGATGCCTCACGCGAAACGCGCCGGACCACTTCGCGCGCGGCATCCCGAAGCTCAGAGTTGCGAGGATGTCTCAGGCGAAACGCGCTGGGCCACCTCGCGCGCGGCATCTCGCACCTCAGTCGGCAGGACGTCTCATGAGAAACGGGCCAAGCCACCCCGCGCGCGGCGTCTCGGAGCTCTGCATTGCGAGGATGTCTCAAGCGAAACGCCCAATCCCGGCCAACTTAGAAACGAGAGTTCCGAGGATGACTAAATCGAAACGGCACGGACCACCTGACTTTCTTGAGGATGTCTCTGCTCGCCCTCCCCTAGTTCCTGCCACAACAGCACCCCGTTCAGCAAGCTGGTCGGGGAAAAACACGACGGGGGGTGTCTGGTTCGGCCTCTGGGGGCCCTGACCGGGCCTCGGGACCGTCAATAAACGACTCGGGATGCTCTCTCTGTCTCTCTCTCTTGGGTCTCTCTCTTCGGGGGGCTCTTCTACTCTCTCTCACGACTTCTGGGGGTCTGGGACGGGGGGGGTCCGGAAGGGGGGCCCGCAGATCGTGGCCCTGGCACTTTCGCGGCCCATGGGGGGGAGGGGAGGAGGGGGAGGGGGAGGGGGAGGAGGAGGAGGAGAAGGAGGAAGAGGAGGAGGAGGAGGAAGAGGAGGAGGAGGAGGAGAAGGAAAGAAGGAGGAGGTGAGGAGGGGACGAGGAGGAGAAGGAGGAAGAGGAGGAGGAGGAAGGAGGAGGAGGAGGAGGAGGGAAGGAGGGAGGAGGAGAATGGCCGACGTTCCGAGCTTTCGCGCCTGAGGGTGGAGCAACTCGCCAGGCCGCGCTGCCTCGCTGCCGCGCCGCACCGCACGCGCTGGAACAAGCAGAGCGGGCCAGGAAAGCCGGGGAGGCATCATGGCCCCCGCCATGACTCCACCCCCCCTGAGATCCGACGTCACGAGAAAAATGATAAACATCGCAAGAAAAAAGCCTGCCTGGAGCCCTGGACCCCATCATCCTGAGTCACTTTTCAAGCCGGATCGATCTGTGAGGGTCCCGGGGCCCGAAACGGCGCGAAAACGTCCGTCGTGAGGAAACTGCAGCGCCAGGATCTCAGGGCCCAGGATCTCAGGGCCCCTGCCCACACATCTGGCGCTCCAATGTTTTCGACGGGTGGGCCCGCAGAGGTCTGGGCAACTTCGCTGGGGCCGGTTTTTTTCATCGTGGGCCCTGTTTTGACGGTGACGGGGGCACGCGGAGGGCCCCCAGAGGCCTAGAGTAGCCAAAACCTGGCCGCTCCAATTATTTGCTCAGAGCCTCGGATCTCTGGGTGCCCATCGGTCGGAAGAAGTAGGTGGAAACATGAAGCAGGAGGGCGTTGAAAGTAGATTGCGTGTCCGCCCGCCCCCCAGAGAGGACGGAACAGGTGAAGCCACTCGATCGCTGAAGTAGGAAGGCGCTTATTTGAGTAGATTGGAATCTAGGACACCAAAAATCCGCCGATCCGGCGTGTGAGTTTCAAGGAGTCTCAGCTACAGCTCGAGGCTGAGCCTCAGCCTCTGGGGGGGTTGCCGGGGGTGGCTCTGCCGGGGAAGGGGGGGTGGGGGGGGGGGGTGCGAGTTTCCGGCGGATGCGTTTTTTGACACCCCTCACAAGGATCGTGGCCTCCGAGGGGGTTCCGAACTCGAGTGCCACCCCTCCCGCACCAAGAGGCTCCGAGGAGGCCTCCAAGAGGCCCCAAGGGGCGCAGAAGAGGCCCCCAAGAAGCCCCAAGAGGCTCCCAAGAGACCCCCAAGAGGCCCTCTAGTGGCCCCAAGAGGCCCAAGAGGCCCCCAAGAAGCCCCAAGAGGCGCCCAAGAGGCCCCCAGAAGTCCCAGCCAACCACGAGATCCCAACCAGCATCCATGAGGCCTCTGACCCACCACCCACGCACGGTGGCGGGATAGGCCGACGGCCACTGGATCCGCCGCCCCCTGCTTGCAGGGGTGCACGGCGTGCTGGACGTTTCAGGTTTTGGTTTTGGTTCTTTTTCCAAAAGAACTCCCCAGTGGGCGCCGGCCCGTCCCGCCGGGGTCCCGGGAGGAAGCCGGAAACACCTCAATCCGGAAAAAAATCCTCCAAAAACGGCCGTTTCGCTCGGGACATCCTCAAAAAATCGCGAAGATGGCCCAAGATGGCCTCCAAGTCCGCCCGAGATGGTCCAAGACGGCCTCCAAAACGGCCCAAGAGAGTCCAAGACGGCCCAAGACGGCCCAAGAGGCCCCCCAGAGGCCTCCCAGACGGCCCAAGAGGCCTCCAAGAGGTCCTCCAGGAGAGTCCGAAGAGGCCAAAATCATTGATTTTCCCTTGGTTTTTGAAGGATTTTGGCATTTGCGCCTTTTCGGCTCTCCGACGGCTCAAGACGGCCCAAGAAGCCCCCAAGATCGCCCAAGAGGCCCCCAAGAGAGCCCCCTGATGGCCCAAGTGGCCTCCAAGATGGCCCCTAGAGGGCCCCAAGACGGCCCAAGAGGCCTCCAACACGCCCAAGATGGCCTCCAAGACGCCCAAGATGGCCTCCAAGACGGCCCTGGAGCGCCCCAAGAGGGTCCCCCGTTGGCCCAGAAAGGCCCCCAAAACGGCTCCCGACGGCGTCAGACGTGCCAGGAACCCACCAAGATGGCCGAAGTTGGCTCGAAGCTGGCCCAAAAGGGCCCAAGAGGCCCCCAAGAGGCCTCCAGGAAGGCCAAAAGATGCCAAAATCACTGATTTTCCCAAGGTTTTTGCTGGATTTGGGCATTTCCCTTTTTTCGGCCTTCCGACGGCCCGAGACGGCCCAAGAGCCCCCAAAGATCGCCGAAAGATCGCCCAAGAGGCCTCCAAGACGGCGACGATGACCATCAAGACGCCCACGTGTTCCCCGAAGGCTTTCCAAACCGATTCGGGGAACACATGGTCCGATGGCTTGGCAGGTCTGGCCTCAACGTTCGGCCACATAGGCGCTTCCACAAAGGCAGGGGGCGGCGGTGATTCGCCGTAGGCGTCTTCGATAAATGCTGAGTGAGAGGAGGGGAGGGAAAAAGAGAGGAGGGACGAGGGCGAAGAAGGATCACATCAGTCGGAGCGCCCCGGATCGGCGGCACTGGCCGAAGGCCACTACAATACCTACTTTCAACGACCGATAGGTCATCCTCACCCCCCTTTGGCCGCCCCAAATATCTCCTCCATGTTCAGCGCCCCGCCCGCGCCGGCCGGCCGGAAGTGCACGTACAGGATGGCACCGCGCAACGGTTCGCCTTCTCGGTGGTTCAGAGATGGGGTCCTGAGGGATGGGGTCCTGAGGGATGGGGCTCAAAGACGAGGTGCCTCAAATGTAAGCTTAATTCGGGCGTGTCCCTCTACAGGAGGAATTCTCAAAACAGCGAAAAAATAGTCTGGGGACGATTTTCCTGTATTTTCGAATATTTTGTGCATAATTATAATTTTTCGCGCAAAAGCCGCCTATAGGAGGACATGCCCGACCTAAATATAAGCTCAGACATGCGGTGTCTTGGCGTTCTCCATACGGGGCCCCCGGAAGTCCCGACCCCTTCCACGGGGCTGGCTTCTCATCCTGCATAGTTTCTTGTTGACGGTCATTTGGTTCCCAGCCCCCAGGAGGCGGAAAACTGCCAAAAACCTCCTACTGTGATCTCTTCTCCACGCGAACCCGTCTGGGCTCCCATCCTTCAGAACCTACCATGGTGATCTCGTCTCCCCCGTCTGGGCTCCCATCCTTCAGAACCTACCACTGTGATCTCTTCTCCACGCGAACCCCTCCGGGCTCCCATCCTTCAGAACCCCATCCCTCGGGACCCCGTCTTAGAACCACCGACGCCCATGACCCGCCCGCGGAAGCCAGCGGGCAGAGCCCGCTGCTCCAGGGCCTGCAGCAGCGGCAGCGCTGGCCACGGCGTGCGCAGGAGCTCCAGGGGCCACCCGGGGGTCGCCTCCTGCTCGGAGTGGGACGCAGAAGGACATACTAACCAGTGTTGTGTTGTGCTGTGTTGTGTTGTGTTGTGTTGTGTGTGTGTGCTGTGATGTGTTGTGTTGTGTTGTGTTGTGTGTTGTGTTGGGCTGTGTTGTGTTGTGTTGTGTTGTGTTGTGTTGTGTTGTGTTGTGTTGTGTTGTGTTGTGTTGTGGTGTGGTGTGGTGTGGTGTGGTGTGGTGTGGTGTGTTGTGTGTGTTGTGTGTTGTGTGTTGCGTGTTGTGTGTTATGTGTTGTGTATTGTGTGTTGTGTGTTGTGTGCTGTGTTGAGGTGTGTGTGTGTGTACGTGTGCGTCTGCATGTGTGTGTGTGTCTGTGTGTCTGTGTGTGCCTGTGTGTTTGTGTGTTGTTGCATGTGTGTGCGTGCGTGTGTGTGTTTTTGTGTGTTTATGTGTGTGTGCGTGTGTGTATAAGTTTGTGTGTTTGTCCGTGCTTGTATGTGTTTGTGTGTTTGTGTGTTTGTGTTTGTGTGTATGTGTTTGTTTGTGTGATTGTGTGCTGTGTATGTGCTTGTGTGTTGTTGTGTTTGTGTTTGTGTGGGTGTTTGTGTGTGTGTGTTTGTGTGTAGTTCGGTTTGTGTCTGTGTGTTTGTATGTGTGTGTTGGTGTGGGTGTGTTTGTGCTTACGTGATTGTGTGTGTGCGCGTGTGTCTGCGTTTTTTTTTTATGCTTATGCGTTTGTGT
>CAUYUJ010015722.1:197985-205485 GCA_963575745.1 Prorocentrum cordatum
CCAGTGCAGGAACTCGCCACTTCCATTTCCATACTGAGAAGAATGTTGATCTCCGAGAAGAGCTTGCACCAGCAAAGTGCTTGGACGGAGACTACGTTAGCCAGGATGATGCTGCGAGTGGAAGCAGCAAACAAAGAAGTCATTTCGCTCAAGGACCAGCTCCAAGCGAAGGTCAACATCAGAGACAACTTGCAGGACCAGCTGGATGCTCTGAAGCGTACCAAGCAGGAGATCCACCAGCTCATGGAGGAGGAGAAGCGCCAGAAGGAACTGGAGGTCAGCGAGGACATGGACGAGGACAAGCCGAGCCAGGGCGTTGTGGTCTTCCTCGAGCGCACCTTGGAGGAGATCCCAGCAGGTCAGCCGGCCCCTGCCTCGCCAGTGATTCCGACTCCAGTCGCGCTCTCCTCCTCAGCATCGACACCGGCGGCGTCCACAGCAGGTACTGCACCTTCGAGTGCGAGCGTACAGCATGCGGTCCAGCAGCAGGTCGAGGCACAGCTGAAGCCCATGGCGGACCAGATGTTGCAGATGCAGCAGATGATGGAGGCCATGATGATGAGAGACGTGGCGCGCGCGGCAGCGCCAGCGGCAGCGGTAGCAGGCCACATCTCTGTGCCAGCTTCACCAGCGCCAGCTGCGCCACAGCCGCCGTCACCACCGACTGCAGCTCCCAGTTCACCACCATCGTTGACGCCGACGCAGCCGTGGACGCCGATACCGAGGGTGGAGTCCACAGCGCAGGACATGACCGCGGGACGGACTTCGGTGAGGGAGCGGGCTGCGGCTTTCGAGAGCGGCTCCGAGGGCAAGTTCTCGCTCGGGCCGCGCCAGCGTGGCAGCCAGAGGACGTCAGCATCGCGGAGCCCAAGCGTTCGCACCCAGAGGGCGAGAGCGCCAGGATCTTCAAGGCGCCCCGCCAACGACAAGGGCAAGTCGAGGGCGGCGACGGCAGCATTCCGCAAGCCGCTGAGACGGACAGATGTCGAGGCGGTCGCTCAGGCAGCGGAGGACCACCGAGTGCCGAGCAGCGACGCTGCCCATATCGACCCCTACGCGGAGGCCGAGTACTGAGCCTACACGGCCATGATGAGGTGTCGGATGGGGAGATGCTGACACCCACCAACATGCATGTAGACTCTAGCGAGAATACACCGCCACCCCAACTCTGTAGTGTTGAATTCGATAGGACCAAGTCCAAGGTGGCATTCGCCACGACTGTGCCTTTTCACTTCTATGATCCCTCCTCTTCCTCCTCCTCTCTTCCCGGTGGTGGGTTCGGCAGTTCGGAGGCGCGGACCCCTGGAACTCTGGGGGGTTCGGAGGTTGGAAGTCTCGTGGGCCCTCAGGCCCTTGACCTTGACAGTCGGATCCCGATCGAGGTCGCGATCGTGGGCGATGATCCTGCCGACTCGATCAGTTGTAAATTGGGGCAGATAGGTTTGCTCACGCGCCTCCAACAAGAGGGATGCGAGATAGACCTTGAGTTAGATGTCAACAGAGAGGGCTTGCATGCCCACGCGCAGCTTGGCTTGGACATGTGCCCGACTAGCGAGCACGTTGCCGGCCAGATTTCAATCTTCGTCGACGGGTCCTTCGACGAAAAGAACCCTAGCACAGCGGCCTGGGCGATGGCCGTGGTGGCCAAGGACAGAGCAGGAGCCTTTTCTTTTCTGGGGGCTAGGACAGGGAAGGTTCTCCCATCCGTTGGCATTTCTTTAGATACCACTCGTTTTAGCAGCGCTACGCCAGAGATGGGGGGTGTCCTCTGGGCCCTGCTTTGGCTCGGACTTCTTGGGCAGCATGAGGCTGATGGTTTTGTCATTGAGTCTGACTCCGCTTCTGCGATTCAGATTGCTGAAGGCTCTGCTCAATCTACTGCCCATCCTGAGTTTGGTACCTTGTTGCGACACTTGGTCGTGGACCTGCGAGCGAGGTATGACCTCACGTTCTGCCACGTCCCGTCCCACAATGCCCATCCATGGAACGAGGTAGTCGATGGCCTCTCTAAGCGTAGGCGAGCGGACTCCGAATCTCGCGACCCCGACTGGGCGATACTCTTGACCCCTGCGGTAGGAGACGCCTGGTCATGGGTTGCTGAGCTGGAAGCCGATCGCATCACGCATCCTGAGATCACCGAACACGGTGGACAGGCCAGTTTCATTACGCCCGTGCGCACATACGCGACGGGACACCCTCACCACTACTTACCCCTTGGACAAGAAGGTGGTCTTGAGCTCCCTAAAGAAATGGCTGGTGATCTCACTCTTAATGTTGCGACCTACAATGCGATGTCCATGCTTGAGAATACCAAAAGGCAGCAGCGGAGACACAATGCTAAATTGGTCAGGAAACAGTTTCACGAGCAGGGCATTCAGGTCCTTGGGATCCAAGAAGCGCGGACACCCGAAGGGACCAGGTCCGCTGATGGCTACTATATCCTTGCCTCTGGAGGCGACGGGAAAAACTTCGGTGTGGAAGCCTGTTTTTCGCTGACCATTCCGTATATGAGACACCAAGGTCACCCAAGGTACTTTCAGAAAAGCCATTTTCTTGTCACGCATAGAGATATCCGCAGGATTGTAGTGCAAGTCCGCGCGCCACGACTTCATTTCACTTTCATGGTCCTGCACGCTCCCTATCAGGAAGCGCAGATCAGGACCATCGATGCTGGTGCACTTCAGAGGTGGTGGGAGGAGACTACCGCGATAACCCAGCGTATGTCGGTCGACGTCGCGTCTGTCGATGCTAACGCGCGCGTTGGTAGCATTTCGTCCGTCGCTGTCGGGGTCGGAGGATGGGCGGAGGAAGAAAATGTTTCGGGAACCTGCTTTCACCAGTGCATGTGCGAGTTAGGTCTTGTCGCCCCCATCCACTTTCTCTGATCCCAGCTGGAGCAAGGATACAGAGCCCAGCGGTTTGCCGGCCATCGCTTTCGAGCAAGTCTGGAGTGATCTCGATGATCTGATGGAGGTCAGTGATCACTTCCCTGTTGCGCTGGGAATGGCGTGGGTAATCCACGACAGCTCAGAGCCTAGTAACCGAAGCGAGGTCAGCAGGCCTAGATACAATCGTAAGTTGACCAGCGACCAGCACAGAGTTGCGCTCTTCAAATCATTCGTGTACCATCCCCTTGATGCCATGGTCGACTGATATCAATAAACATTATAGTCAAGTTCAGGAGCAGATTATTTGGGCGGCGGCTGCCGCGTTCCCTGTCCAGGTTGTCTACCCGCGGAAGCCTTGCACTGATCAGTTAACACTCCACTTCGTCAATTGGAGACGAAAGAACAAGGCCGTCCTTCGCACTGCCCCTGACAAGAGAGCCCAAGCTATGTACAACTGGGCCAACACTCTTGTTCAGCCTTGTCCTACCCCCGTTTTCGGGGGCGGGGAAGAGGCCCATAGCCTCCTCATCTCCTTCGAGGCCTGTCTGTGGGAGCTTAAGCTGTCTGCCTTGGCTTTCTTGGAACTCTTGGACCTCGATTCTTGGGGCGGGGCGCTCCGAGGCTTCCTTTCCTCCACGGCTGGACTGCTCAAAAAGAAATTTGACATCGACAAGACTGACACCCTGGAAAGGATGGTCAGCGATATGTGTGATGCCATCGAGGATGGCAATGCTAAGAAAGAATGGCAGGTTGCTAGGTCCCTTCAGGCTTTCGGGGGTCGTCGGAAAAACTCCAGAGCGGTGCCCTTCCCATTCGTAACGGGCCCGACGGATGTCCCCTTAAGACGAAAACCGAGGTGGCCGGTTCGGTTCAGGCCTACTTTGCTGGCAAAGAAGGCGGGACCCTGTACACCGAAAGCAATATTTGTGCCAAGTATAGCGAAGATAATCGTGACCGCCCCCCCCTGCTCGAGCGCCCTGCTGAAAATCTGATGACTTGGGATCAACTTCGTTTTTCGCTCTCGCAGGCCACCCCAGGCAAGGCAGGAGGACCCGATGACGTTGTTGAAGATCCTTTACGATGCGCTCCCGCTGAGACTGCCCGACTGGCCCACCCGGTCATCTTAAAGGCGGGCATGCACACTCAGGAGCCACTTGCTTTCAAGGGAGGGTGGGCCCACGACTAGTATAAGAACTGCGGCAATGCGGCGATGCACGAGAGCTATCGCCAAATACTTCTGATGAACAATGTTGCCAAACACCATCACAAATTTTTGAGGAACCAGTTTAAAACGTTAGTTGCGGGGCTTATGATCGAGACTCAGATGGGTGGGGCCCAGGGTAAAGGGACCGACATGGCGACCCATATGGTTCGTACTTTCTCGGCTGTGTCCTGTGCCAAGGGCCTCTCCACGGCGTTAGCCTTCATCGATCTGAAATCGGCCTTCTACAAGGTCATTCGCCCCATAGTTATGCCCTTTCTTTTGGACCCCCAGGACATAGCTGACGCCATCGACGCCGCCGATATCCCAGCGGCCCTGGTGCCGATCTTGGAGCACACCATTGCGCAGCCTTCTGTTTTGGAAGACCTCGACAATGTTCACTTGTTAAGAATGCTGGCGGACCTGCACACTAACACTTGGTTCAAAACCAAGGGGTCCCGAGGAGATATTCGAACCACCACAGGCTGCCGCCCTGGTAGCTCACCTGCGGACCTCGTTTTCAACCTCCTCTTCGCGCCTACCGTGCGCGAAATTCGAGAGGAGCTCAGCAGTGCCAATTACCTGCTTGAGCTCGAAGGCCAGCAGGACCCACTTCTCTCTGCCCCAGGACGCTGAGACTGACTGTCTCGCGGACAGCACCTTTGTTGATGACCTCTGCGTCATGGCCGTGGTTCAGTGTGCTGCCGACCTCCCCCAGGCGATGTCTGACGTGGTCGCCACCATCAGCAACGCCACGGTCAAGCGAGGCATGACTATTAATTTCAAACAAAAAAAAAGTAAGTCTGCGCTCCTTGTTCACCCTCGAGGTGCGGGAACCCGCACGGTCAAAGCCGATCTCTTTCCTGTTGCTGATCCTGTCTATTTCACCCACTATGATGATGAAATATTTCTCCAGCGACCATACAAGCACCTAGGTACCATGTTAGCCCAAAGTGGAAGCCTCGCTCCCGAGTTGGCCCATAGAAGGACCCAGCAGAAGACGGGACTCGGACCTTTGCGCAGGACGATTCTCAAGGCCAAAAGGCCCCCCACCAAGACTCGGGCCAAGTATGTTGACGCCCTCTGTACTTCGAGACTGCTTCATAATGCCCATGTTTGGGGACAGTTGTCTAAGGAGCAGCAGCATGCGATGATTGCCGCCCACCTGGCTCCTTTCAGGTCCATCTTGGGGATTCGGCTCGGACGCCCCGACCAGCCGCATGTTGCCAACGAGCAAGTTTTGCTCGACGTCGACAGGCTCGCTGTTCCCGACGTCCTGCGTCTCATGCGGCTTCGGTACTTCGCCAGGCTGATGACTTCGGCCCCGCCCCAGCTGCGGCAGCTCCTCGATATGGAAGGCCGCTGTAAGAAGTCTTGGGGCGCTCTTGTTCGGGAGGATCTGGCCTGGCTGCAGAAACTCCATGATTTTGAAGCAGATCACACACTCTCAGCTCGCGAGCTTTTGTTGCAGGCGTCTGCCGACCCAGCCCGTTGGAAAAGAATCTGCAGGACTGCGGCACGAAACTTTAAAACATGGCAAGCAGATCAGCACCGGCTGCAGTTGTGGAGAAAGGAGTTGCGCAACACATGAAAGGCTCACACCATTCCGCCGCCTGATACTGCTCCGCTCCCTGAGCCGATCACGGAGTACGTCTGTGATACGTGCCAATATGTGTGCTTCCATGAAGGAGCCATGCGATCCCACATCACTAAGAAGCATGACGACCCTGCGGGCAGAATCGCAGAGACGGGTCTGTGCCTGGCTTGTGGGGTTGACTTTGTCACGCGTCCCCGTCTCCTCAAGCACCTTCGGCATGCTCGTACTGGTTGTCTCGAGCTCTGGAGTCGTACCATGGCTCCCGTCCCCGACGCGAGATACGAGGAGTTGCGCGAAAATGATCGCACTTTGGTGGCCTCCCTGAAGGCCAAGGGTATGCGCGCCACCGAGGCTGACATCCCCGCTCGCCCCGAGGACCCTGGAGATGCCCTCCTTTCTGCCCTGGATGGTCTCGGTCCTCCTCTGCTCCGCCCTACTTTTACCCCCGTTGTTTGGTTCCCCGAGGCCGAAGGGCATGTCCCTCCGAGCCCCCGTATGCTTCAGCCTAGCGAAACTAGATACATTCTCCATCTCTATAGTGGACAGAGACGGAGAGAAGACTTTCAGCACTGTGTAGAGTTGTTTCAGATTCTTGAGGCTCCCACTGGGCCTCTTGTCGTTCTCTCGATAGACATCGTCAACAATGATGCCGATGGCGATCTCAGGTCTCACAGTGCCCGCAATAAACTTGCTTCACTTGTTTTCCAAGGTCTCGCCATTGGTGTTCTTGTAGGACCCCCGTGCGAGACCTGGTCGTCGGCTCGATTTCTAGAGGTCCCCCAAGGCCAGCGTTCTCGTCCGCTTCGGTCTATACAGTTCGAGTGGGGTCGACCTCAAGCCACTCCCAGAGAGTGGGCTCAGATATCTACAGCGAATGATCTGTATCGTGCCGCATTGTATTTCATGTACGTTTGTCTTGCATCGGGTGCTTGCGGTATGCTCGAGCACCCTGCTTGCCCGTTGAATCAGGTTGCTCCCTCGAGTTGGTTCCTGAAGGAAACCAGCCACATGCGGACCTTGTCGTCGATGGGTTTTAATGTTGACACGATCTGGATAGACCAGTGTATGCTTGGTTCGCAATCGACGAAACCAACGATGTTCCTGACAGTGAATCTTCCCTCCGTGCGCAGAGAAGTCCACGTGATGCCGAACCGAGGACGCTGCAACCATGGAGGCCACGCTATTCTGGAAGGAGTCGATAACTTAGGCCGCTGGAAGACCCAGGCAGCCAAGCAGTATCCTCCCGAGCTGTGCATGTTTCTGGCCCGACAGTTTGTCGCATTCGCTTGTCAGGAGCTCAGAGAGAGGGGTGAGGTCCATCCGCGGAGCAGTGTTGACCTGACCCGTCACCCCCCTCTCGATCCTTCTTTGGCGTGCTTCTTTTGCCCGCTCGACCCGTACTGTGAGGCCCAGCAGGTCGGTGCCTACGGTCTAGATTTCCATTTGTAAGCTCGCCATTCCCGAATTCACGTGCTGGCAGCGGATCTTCGTCCCCTAATGCCGTCGAACAGAACAGGAGGAGGAGGAGGTGGTGGAGGAGGAGGAGGAGGAGGAGGAGGAGGAGGGGGGAGGCTTCCTGGAAGGAGGCTGCTTCTGAGGACGCGCAGGCCCTAGAGATCTAGGGGCCAGGGCCAGCGCCTTCTGAGAGGCCTGCCACCCTCCCCCCATGCACCCCTCTTCGCGTGGCTGACGCCAAAGAAAAGGTCGACTGCGCCGACATCAACGCGTAAGCTGCTCGCGTAAGGTTGCGCGTAGGCGCCGTCGCTTCCAGCGTCGCGTGCCGCGAGGGTCGGCCCGCCTAAGCCATCGCGCGA
>CAUYUJ010015722.1:210485-222985 GCA_963575745.1 Prorocentrum cordatum
GCTGTTGGACATTGTACCCAGTCTTTCCATACCCATTTCGGGCGTCCAGACGGAGGGGGCACGGAGCGACGACCTGCCAGACCACCCCAACCCAACCCCGGAGGCCCACACCAGGGGAAGGAGCAAGTGGGATAAGCATAAAAGCTCGGAGGTCCGCGCGGATGTCTCGGATCGGCGCTGGGGCCCCCCGGCGGCGCCTCCGGCGCCGCCCCTGGCGCGCTCCGCGCGCCAGGGAGGGGGGTCCAGCGCCGATCCGAGAATCCGCGCGGACCTCCGAATTTTTATATTTATGTCATTGTTCCATATCATGTGCTTTTCGATGTTCCCCGACGCCCCCCCACCAACAGGAAAAATGAAGGGCGACTTGGCGAATTGGCGCCCTCGGGTTGGGTCGGGTTGCTTTGGCGGGTGGCGAGGGGAGGCATGCGCAGAGGCATGCAGTCCACGCGCACAATTGGGATGCGCGGCATGGATGCCAGGGCCTCGGAGGGCCACATGCCGACACTTTCCGAGCTCGGCGCGGCCGGCGAACGCTGCCAAGGAGGGGCCGATGAGGGAAGGATGCAAGGGCAGCCCTTTGGAAGGTCGCCCATCCTTACTGCCTGCGCGTCTGTGCTGACTGTACACACGAGGTTCTGGAGGTCCGCGCGGGCCTCTGGGGCGGCACCGGGCCCCCCCCCCCCCGTGCACACGGCGCGCGCCAGGGGAGGGCCGGCTCCAGCGCCGGCCCCGGGAGTCCGCGCAGGCCTCGGAGGCCCGACCCGGGCGCAGCGTTTGCCCCTCGAGCTCCAGGAGGCGGAGGGAGTCGACGCCTTCTGGGCCGAGGTCTTGCCCGCGGAGCCGTACTTCTCGTAGATGCTGCGCATGTTCTTCTGCCGCTCGTCCTCCTTCTGCGTGGCCAGGCGCCTGTCCAGCTCCTGCTCCTCGTGCGTCTTGTGCTCTGGCCTGGGTCGCCGGATGTGGGCCCCCCGGTCCTCCTCGATCAGCCGCGACTCGTGCGTGGACCCGCCAGCCGTCATCGCCATGTAGAAGTCGGCGGCCAGAGGCCGCTTCGCATAGGCCTTGCCCATGCCGCACACCGCCTCCTCCTTGGCCTTCTCGCGCATCTCGTCCACCATCTGCTTGTCGGACTTGCCCTTGTACCTGGACCAGTCCGGCTCGCGGCGACTGCTGCGACTCCTCTTACGTTCCCTGCTGCCGCTGCGGCTGCGGCTCTTGCTCCGCTCTTTTCTCAGCACAACCTTGCCCAGGTGAACGGTGGCTTCGCCGCCCTCGTCCAGCTGCACGCGCAACTTCCGCGCGACGCGGCGCCCCACGAACTCCTTGGCCTGCCCGGAGACCCACCGGCCATCAACGACGGCCTCCACCGGCGTGTCCTGTATCTTGATCTCTCTAAAAGTGATGCGGTTGGCCTCCATACGCTTCCTGTACTGGGGGAGGGGCGCGAGCTCCTTGTCCAGCGTCTGCCGGACCTTCACTGGGATGCGCGGCAGCGGGGAATTGAAGTACTTGTCCTTGATAAGCAAAGACTCAACGTACTCTCCGATCGTCGTGGTGACGGTCTTGATCCCGTCCGCGTACTGGAACTCCATGTTGTCGAAGAGATACTCTTCGAACTTATCCCACAAGAGCGAGGGTGCGATGACCATCCGCATATAGAGGAAGCCGACACACCTTACAATGGCACTGTCGTGGTGGTCAATAACTGTATAGAGCTCACCAAGGTCCTCAGCATCGGGCATCGTGAACAAACGGTACACATGGCAAATGAAGCAGGAGGGCTGCGTGGCCGATCCCCCACTATACACATCCAGGGTGTCCGCGTAGGTCTTGATCTCCTCTATCAGATCATCGAGGCTCGTTATGTCCAGCAGGCTTTTGAAGTAGCTCGACTGCAAGATCTGTTCCTTCAGCATTGGACTGCAGTTAAAGGTTCGCCTGGAGTAGTCCTCCACGTCATCGTTTCTGCCACTCAGCTCCGGCGCCAACTCCTGTGGCTTCCTCTCGCCAGTGACCTTCTCGGCTACGGAGGCCTCCTTCGACGACTTCATGCTCCGCTGGCAGAACTTGCACTTTGCGTTGGGCTTCTTCGCGCTGTGGAGGTGGCACTTGGGGGCCTCCGTCTCCGCGGCTGGCTTCTCCTCGGGCTCCATCCTCCCGGCCTTCTTCGGCTGGGAACCCTCGGCGGCGCTGGCCTCCTCGTGATGCGCCTTCGTCTTCCGAGAAAGCTCCTCACCGGCCTGCTTCAGCTGCTCCACCAGCTGCTCCCGCTTCGCCTCCTTGCTCAGGGGCACCTCTGGGGGCGGCGGCTGCTGAGCGGCCGAGACGCCAGCGCTGGCGCCCGCGGCCTGCTTCACGGTGGCGAGCAGCGGGTTGCCCAGCAGGTCGCTGGCGGAGTCGCCCACCATGGCCCGCACGGCTGGCTGCGGAGAGGATAGGGGGCCAACGCTGGAAGACGTCGCGCCGCCCGCCTGCATGGCGGGCTGCTGCCCCATCTGCGGCGCCATCTGCCCCATCTGCCCCATCGGTGCCATGCCGACTGCCATCGGCATCGCCATCGGCATGCCCATGGCTGGCATGCCCATCATGGACTGGCCCATCATCGGCATGCCCATGGAGGCCATGGGCATCATGCCCATCATGCCAGGCATGCCCATGTGCATCCCGCACCCGCCGGGCATCCCTCCCATCTGCCCCTGCATGGCGCAGCCGCCGCCACAGCCGCCGCAGCCGCCGCAGCCGCCGTAGCCGCAGCCGCCGCAGCCGCCGCAGCCGCCGCAGCCGCCGCAGCCGCCGCAGCCGCAGCCGCCGCAGCCGCCAGCCTGCCCGCCGCAGCCTCCAGCCATGCCGCCCGCACCGCCGCAGCCGCCGCAGCCGCCACAGCCGCCGCAGCCGCCGCAGCCGCCACCACAGCCGCCGCCGCAGCCGCCGCCGAACATGGCGGCCAGGTCGCGGCCGCCGCGCCCGCCCCCCAGCGGCCGCGCCGTGCGCGGGCCGGGGCGGCGTGAGCCAAAGCGGCTGCGTGCTGGTGACGGTGAGGAGCTGCGCGAGGCGGGGATCTCTCCGTATCCACAGCCTGGGGAACCGACGCCCTGGGACACCCGCGGGCGCTGGACGTGGATACGCTTCGGCCCCAGGAGGCCTGAATACATCCAGATCCACCGCCTGCCGAACTCCCCGAAGATCGGTCCCCCGTGCGGTGAGTTCTGCATAAATCCCCGCCTCGGAGGAGCCGGCGGCGCACGGAAGGAGCACGACGCTCAACCTCGCCGGGCTGGGCGCTGCTCTGGCAGCGTGCCGCGCTCGCCCTCCAGCTGCAGCATGGCCACTGTGCCCCCCGTGCATCGGCGAGGGATCCGCGAAGGACGCACCAAAAACTCCCTCGACCGAGCAATTGCAACATCGCCGATACGTATTAGGCTCACTCTGGTCACCACCCCTTCTCCTACTCCTCCTACTCCTCCTCCTCCTCTCCTCCTCACGCCTCCTCCTCCTCCTCCTCCTCCTCCTCCGCCTCCTCCTCCTCCTAGTCCTCCTACTCCTACTCCTCCTAGTCCTCCTACTCCTACTCATCCTACTCTTCCTCCTCCTCCTCCTCCTCCTCCTCCTTCTCCTCCACTTCCTCCTCCACCTCCTCCTCGTCCTCCTCTTCCCTCCTCACTTTTTCCTGCCTTGTCCCTTGTGTATCGCCACTCCCTGCTGCATGTTCAATCCCCCCTTCCCATCACTCTTCTTGCATTCGTGCTCATCATGCCCCTGGCCCGTCTCATATATGTCCTGTGTTGTTTTCCCAGCACGCTGCACACTGTGTCACCCACTACGGATCGCGCAAACCATTGCGCCTGGCAATGCTCAGTGACGACTCCTGCTTCTCGTGGTCCCAGCCATCCTACTCCTCCTCATCCTCCTCATCCTCCTC
Source organism: Prorocentrum cordatum (assembly GCA_963575745.1). Lineage (NCBI taxonomy): Eukaryota > Dinophyceae > Prorocentrales > Prorocentraceae > Prorocentrum > Prorocentrum cordatum. The sequence goes on from CAUYUJ010015722.1 coordinate 214,405, forward strand.
CACCCCCTCCTCCGCCTCCTCCTGCGCCTCCTCCTTCCTCCTCCTCCTGCTCCTCAGCATCGACATCATAATAGTGCTATCGATACTGCCAATACTACCCATAAGAAGAATCATGCAAATAACAGTGGTATTAGTAGTAATAAGAATAATGATAACAGTAGTCGCACTAATAATTATAATATCGTAATATGTATAACAATGATGATTATAAGACTAACTAGTGGTACTAATGGTAATAATGATGATACTAACAATGATCAGAATAAGAATCGCAATAACGATGATGATAATAACACTCATCATCAGCATCATCAGCATCAGCATCATCATCATGATCAGCATCATCAACTGCATCAGCATCATCATCATCATCAACAACATCAGCAGCAGCATCAGCATCAACATCGGTATCATCATCAGCATCATCATCAGCAGCATCAACCTCAGCATGGTCGTCATGATCAGAATCATCATCATGATCATCATCATCATCATCATCATCATCAGCAGCATCATCATTAATTTCTCATCATCATCATCTTCCTCCTCATCCTCCTCATCCTCCTCCCTGCTCTTCCTCCTCCCCCTTCCTCCATATGCTGCTGCTTCTCCTGATCCTCACTCACACCCTCCTCATCAAAACTATGTTGTTCGTCCCACATCACTCTCGTCACCGCGCATTCTCCTCCACCCATCGTACGACCTCGCCGTCCTCGTCCTCCTCATCAGAATCTTCCTTCTCATCTCAAACATCAGCATCAGCAGCATAATCATCATCACCATCATAATCATCATCATCATCATCAGCATCACCACCAGCACCGTTACCATCAACATCACCATACCAGATCAGCATCAGCATCAGCATCAGCATCAGCATCAGCATCAGCATCAGCATCAGCATCATCATCATCATCATCATCATCATCATCATCATCAGTATCGGCATCGGCATCGCAACTACCAATATCATCAACAGCGCCATCCTTACTACAATCCCATCGTGGCCCGCATCATCAACTTCACCATGATAATCACTACAGGCAGCATCAACGACATCATTGCAGTCACCATTTGTCCTCGTCATCGTCATCATCACCCTCTTCCTCCGCAGCACCAGCATGAACCCCAAGAAAACTGCATGGGTCTGCAGAACCCTCAAGAAGCATCCAAAAGGACGGATTACCGGATACAAAGCAGATCCCCTCATCCTCCTCCTCCTCATCCTCCTCCTCCTCCTCCTCGCCAGCATCATCATCATCATCATCATCATCATCACCACCATCATCATCATCATCATCATCATCATCATCATCATCATCATCATCATCATCATCATCATCATCATCATCATTATCATCATCATCATCATCGCCACCATCGCCATCATCATTGTCAGCATCATCATCATCGTGATCAGCACCTTCATCATCATCATTATCATCATCATCATCATCACCATCATCATCATCATCATCATCACTATCATCATCATCATCATCATCATCATCATCATCATCATCATCATCTGCCTTATCATCATCAACAGCAGCATCATCAGCAGCAGCATTACCAACAGCATCATTACCATCACCACCATCGTGAGCATAATCATCGTCAGAAGCACCATCGTAATCATCGTCGTCATCAACAACATCACCACCATCATCATCATCACCACCACCACCATCATGATCAGCTATCATCTGAAGAATACTCATCATCATCGTCATCAGCATGACGATCGTCATCATCATCAGCAGCAGCATCATCACCACCACCTCCATCAACATCAGCAGCATCGTCATCATCATCAGCATCATCACCATCAACAATAGCATCAGCATCGTCATCATCATCATCAGCAGCATCATCATATGCAGCATCATCATGATCATGTGTCATCATCAGCATCATCATCAGCACCATAATCATCATCATCAGAATCATCATCATCATCATTAGCAGCAGCATCAGCAATATCATCATCACCATTACCATCACCATCATCATCACCATCATCATCGACATAATCCGCATCATCAGCAGCAGCATCATCAGCATCATCAGCCTCGTCATCATCAGCATGCTCAGCATGTGCATTTTCATCAGCATCAGCATCATCATCATCAAACGCATCACCATGATCGTAATGATCATCCTCATCATCATCGTCACCACCAGCATCATCATCTTCATCATCACAATCAGAATCATGATCATCCTTATCATAATTATCATCAGCAGCATTATCATCCTCATCATCAGCAGTGTCATCATTTTCATCAGCATCATTATTATCAGCATCAGAATCACCATCATCATCACCATCAGCATGAACATCAACAACATCATCATCAGCATCATCATCACTATCAGCAGCATCAGCATCAGCATCATCATCAGCAGTGTCATCATCAGCAGCAGCATCACATCGGCATCAGCATCATCATCATCAGTATCATCCTTCTCCTCCTCCTCCCCCTCCTCCTCCTCCTCCTCCTCCTCCTCCTCCTCCTCCTCCTCCTCCTCTCCTCCTCCTCCTCCTCTCACCCTTCCTCGCCTCCTCATCATCATCATCCTCCTGCTCCTCCCCCTCCTCCTCCTCCTCCTCTTCCTCCTCCTCCTCGTCCATCTCCTCTCCCTCCTCCTCCTTCCCTTCCTATGTTTCCTCCTCGTTTCCCCGCCCCTCATCCTCCCCCTGCTATCGCTCGCTTCCGTTGCTGTCGCTTGTCACTCCTCCTACTTCTCCTCCTCCCCCTCCCCTCTCCGCCTGGGAAACGAAAAAGGGGGGAAGACGAGGGGAGGGGTAGGATACGGAGGAGGAGGAAGACATGTGACGATAGGCGATAGGGGAAGGCCGAGTACGAGAAGGAGGAGGAGGAGGAGGAGGAGGAGGAGTACGAGGAGGAGGGGGGTGGAAGCATTAGAAGGCGGAGCAACAGCAGAAGCAGCAGAAACATCAGAAGAATCATGAGGAGCTGGAGGGAAAAAGGAAAAGGGAGGGAGGGAGGGGGTGAGAGGAGGGAGAGAAGGGAGAGGAGGGAGAGGGGAGGGGGGGGCGAAGGAGAGTAGACAAGAGAGGACAAAGAGGAGGGAGCACCGCACCTGGAGCGCTGCACCGCCAGCCAGCCAGACGCCCCAAGGCCCGGCCGGCTGGCCAGCGCACCGCCCCCTGGGCCGGTGAGACGCGCCAGGTGCCCTCCTGGCCTCTCGCAGCGCACCCGGGCCTCGAGCGGCCCGAACACGTCTCGCCACGAGACGATCGCCGTCCTCGGCGTCTGGCAGCCACCCCCGAGCACCAGGACCGTCGAAGGAGCACCTCTGGACAAAAGAAGTCCGGGGCTCGCGGCCTCGCGGGCTCGCGGGCTCTGGGCCGCGACCGTTGCGGACGCGGGGCCCCGCCTCGCGGAGGCCCCGCGCGAAGCGTGTCCGTGCGACCGCATTGTCCGCGGCAGCGCGCCCCGGAATCCAGATCGCGAGGATGTGGATGTGGACACGGTCGCCGCTCGTGAACAAGGCCAGCCGCATGGAACGGGCGGAGGTAAGGGAAGGACAGAGCCGCATCAAGCATCGACGGTCCGCGCTGGTGTCCTGGATCTGCGCTGGGCCCACGGATGCGTGGTCAGACAGGCGCTCGACCATGAGGCAAGGCCCTCGGACGTCACTTCTGACACATGTTGGGTCGACAATGCTTGTGTATGAAGAAAAACATGGGGAAATGATGCAAGGGTGCCCTCGGCAATTTGGGCACTCCCCGACACCGTGCCCTCGGGGGCGAGTTGGAGCGTCCTCAAGACCCTTGCTCGAGCCCCTGAGCATCGGTCCTCACTTCTGAAATCTATTTAGGTTCCAGGACCTATAACTCTCAAACATCCTGGGACTAGGCGCGGCTCCCCTGGGCCCCCCCGAATGTTGGCGCATGGCTTTTTGATGGCCAAGTGCCCGCCCAGATGGTCCAAGGGCGCGTCGAATCGCTGCACCGATCGGTCCAAGTCGCTCCAGGTGGCCCCAAGATGGCCCAAGAAGCCTTCGAGACGCCCGAAAAGAATTCCAAGAGCCTTCCCAAGAGGGCCCCGACAGGTCAACACCCCCTTCCCCAGGCACCCGAGTCGCAGTGTGGATCTGGACAAGCATGTGGCTCAGGGAGGTTGGATTTCTATGCACATCCTCTGCGCCTCGGCGTTTTGGCCCGGCTGCGGTCACGGCTGCGATCGCAGTTGCAGCTGCGGCCGTGGCTGGGAGGGGGCAATTTCCGCGATTGTTCCCGGTGGTGTTCTTCTTCCAGCCGCGGCCGCAGCTGCGACCGCAGTTGCAGCTGGGGTCGCGGCTGGGAGGGGGAAAGTATGGCGATTATTTCGCTGTGGTTTTCTGCTTCCAGCCGTGGCTGTCTTTGCACTGCGTGGCTTGGCCCGCGCAGGATCGGCGCGCGCGTGGGATCGCCAAAGCTCGCTCTGGCCCAACAATGCCCTCACGACCCCCGGCTCTGCCTTTAGGTCGGGCACGTCCCCCTGCAGGCGGATTTTGAACAAAAAATTGAAAGATTCTGGAAACATTCAAGAAAGTCCAAAAATATCCAACAGTACCAAAAAATCGTCCCCCGACTCCTTCTTGACCATCGCTGAATACTCCTCCTGTGGAGGGACGCGCCCGACTGAAAATCTGCCTCTGGGTGGGGCCCCTGCCTCCCCTCGCACCGGGAGTTCTTCTCCGTCGTGCCGTGGCCCCCCACGGCACCGCGTCGCCTCCCCAGGGTCGGCCTCTCATGCTGTTTCGTGCTCGTTTGACCAGGGGCCGCGAAACGCCCCCCAGATGCAGGAGCCATGGGAAACACATCGAGCGCGAGTTTACTTCCCAGCCGCCAGGAGCCTCGCTTGCCCCTCGACTTCCTCCATCGTCGTCGCATCCCTGATTTACCTCTTCCCCCTCGGATCCTTTCTTGCCTCCCTCCCTGACTGATCTTCCTCGCCCCTCCAAGTCTCCCGCAGTCCCCCCGCCTCCATTCGATCTGCCCCTAAGCGTTCAGGAATGGGAGGAGGAGGAGGAGGAGGAGGAGGAGGAGACGGAGGAGGAGGAGGAGGAGGAGGAGGAGGAGGAGGAGGAGGAGTAAGAGGAGAAGGAGGAGGAGGAAGAGAGGGATAACCAGGATTAGGAGATGGAAAAGCAGGAGCAGACGCACTCGCACATTACCTCTTGGGCCAACTTGGGCCGTCTTGGGCCGTTCTGTGGCCGTGTTTGGGCGCTCTTGGGGAGGCATTAGAGCGCCGGAGGCTTCCAAAGTCGAGAACCCCTGCACGCACTCCCGGGCCAAGGCTCGGCGCGTATGCAATATTCTCGTGCACACAGGTTTACAAAGGGGACGTAAGGGGATACGCGATTGCGAGCACATACAGCTATACAGGTGCATCCGTCTATGTATTTATGTACGCACATGCGCACGTATAGCTGGTTACGCATATGTTGCTGTGAATGAGTGTGTTGCGCACACGCCTGCAATGTACGAGTAGACATCCAATCTCTGGTGTGATATAAAGCAATTCGCACCATCGATTACATTATGTCCTTGTAGCACATGAACATATACATAAGCAACAAGTTGCAAAACCAAACACATGTAGTACGTATATGTATGTGCATATGTGCATGTGTCCACATGTGTAAATAATTACTCAGACGTGATACCCATGTACGCTATATATTATAGAACCATCGCGCGCGCGCTTCGCGCGCGCTCAATTTCTAGCGAGCTTCTTGGGGCCTCCTCGGAGTATCCTGGACTGCTTCTGGAAGTCGTCATGGGACCTTCTTGGCATGTCGTCGGGGCTTTGAAAAAATGTTGAAGCCTTTTGGGTGCCGTCTTAGGGCCTCTTGGAGCCTCTTTGGGCCTCTTGGGGGCCTCTTGGAGCCTCTTGGGGGCCTCGGGCCTCTTGGGGGCTTCCTGGGAGCATCTTGGGGCCTCTTGGGAGCATCTTGGGGCGGAGATCTTGATTTTTCGGTTCGCGATCCCTCTCTTGGGTCCCTTTTGGGGCCTTCTTGGGACCCTCTTGCGCCGTCTTGGGCGGCTTTGGGGCCGTCTCGGGGCTCTCTCGGGCCGTCTTGGGGCTCTCTTGGGGGCCTCTTGGGGCCGTCTTGGAACGGTTTTGGGAGCCTTTTGGGCGGTGCTTTAGCGCCGGGAACACGAAATAGCGATGATGCAAAAAACATTGAACAAAAACCAAAATCAAAATCAACGATTTTGCCCTCTCGGGGCGCTCTTGGGCGGCATCTTAAAAGCCTCTTGGGGCGTCGTCTTGGGGGCCTCTGGGGCAGTTTAAAACGCATCGTCCGTCGCCAGAGACCCCTGGACGGCGTCTTGGGGGTGTCTCGAGACCGTCTGGGGCCGCCGGGATTGCTGTCTGAGGGCTCCCCGGGGCGATTTTAGGCCTCCCAGAGGCGGGCCCGGGCCCCCGGGCCCCACATTTGCAGTCGAGGCTCTGGCCCCCGGCCCCCGGACCCGGTCCCCCGTTATATGTATATATGAATACACGCATGCAAATATGCATGAGCATTCGTATCTGGAGATTTCCCAGAGATGATCCGGAGATGTTCTAGAGATATTCATGAGACTTTCCGGAGAGTTCTGCACCGCGGAGACTTTTTTGCGCGAATCGAGGCGGCAGCACCAACCCGTCGGCCCGTACGAGGCTTTAAACCAATTGTGAATATTCGCCTCGTAGACACGCTGGCCTGACGCCAGTCTGCCCACTCGGGCTGCAAGCCCACACAAGCGCAGAGATTGGGATGGAGAGGAGCAAGCAGAAGCCGCCGCCTTCTCCACCTCCAGGTAAAGTCAAAGACGGGTCAAGGTGAGACCTGGGGGAAGCTAGAGAGCGCGCAAGAGAAAGAGCTAGCGCCTGAACAAAGAGGCCTCTCATAATTATTATATATGATTATAACATGTCCTGTGGTGGACTAGGCCGTTTTCTCTGGTGGGGCAGGCGACACCGCCAATCCAGAGATAAACCGATTAAGTGAAGAGCAATGGTAAGTTCACGATGGGCGTAGCACTTTGCAGCACAGCATTACCTGACTACTCGGAGTCCTCGCTGTTGCCGTCGCCCTGCTCAACACCGCACAGACCCACTGCGACGCCGGTGCAGTCGTCCAGTGCCTGCGCGTCCTGAGCGATCACGCAGCACGGGAAGAGACATGAACAGATCACTGCCATCGGGATCGATCTCTTCTCTCCCCCGAGCTTCTCGTTCAAGTCAGTGCATGCGTTCATGTAAAGGAGTGTACAACAAGGGAAGAAGGCACTGAGGCAGAGGCCGGGCCAATAGGGCAGCAACCCGACCTTGTCGTAGGTGTGCGCAGCGCGGCCAGCCGGGCAACAGCAAGAAGTAAGATTGATCACGAACGAGTTCTCGCAGGTGAAGAACGCCATGAGCTCGTTCTTGCTCTGGGTTTCTTTGGCTTTCTCGGTGGGGCCCCCCTGGAGCTCGGGGTAGTTCTTGACGATGACGAAGAAGTAGATGGCGCCGTAGATGAGTTGCCAGACCGCACTGGCGAGGGGGCCGAGCGAGTTGCGCTCTCGGATCTGGGTGGTGCCGCTGTCGCCGCTGCCTGTCAGCCGGCGGACCCCGCGGAGCGCCGTGCCGTCGCCCTCGCTGGCGCCCGCCGCCTGTGCCACGAAGCCGTCCACGGTGCCCGAGTCGAGGAGCAGCCACACGGCCGCGAACAGCACAAAGGACGCGACGGCCAACGTGGCGCGCGCAGCCATCGGCGACGCCGGCCGGTCCTCGGGGCCTTGGCCACCAGCACGCACAACAGCTGGTGCAGAGCACGGCGAGGTCCGCGAGAGACTCCGTGCAAACTGGAGCCAAAATGGCTACGGATTCTGCACCGCGGAGACTTTCCGGAGGTTTCCCCAGAGATGTTCAGAGTCCGGAGATGCTCTAAAGATTGCCGCCGAGTTTTCTTGAGGGGGAGATTTTCCGGAGATTGTGAAAATGGCCAAACTCACCTTGGAGAGTACCCTGGAGATTTCCCATTGATTTTTCGCTCAGAGGGCCCCGGTCGCGTTTGCCCACATTGACACAATCTAACTCTGATGCCACTAGCAGCAGGAGGAGGAGGAGGAGGAGGAGAAGGGGAGGAGGAGGAGGAGGAGGAGGAGGAGGAGGAGGAGGAGGAAGAGGAGGAGGCGGGGCGGCGTCGATGATCGACTCTGATGTCACTAGCAGCAGGTAGAGGAGGAGGAGGAGCAGGAGGAGGAGTAGGAGGAGGAGGCAAGCTTCCCACGCAACCCCTCGCTGTCCTCCTCCGATTTGACGTCGCAGCAACAGATTCAACATCGCAAAAAAATCACCACCAGAGCCCCAGACCGTATCTTTCTGCTCTATCGAGCCGGATCGATCCGTGAGGGTCCTGGGCCCGAGACTGGGCGAGAACGCCCGGTGCGAAAGAGATGCACCGCCAGGCTCTCAGGGCCCTCGCTGTCGTGGGGAAACCAAAAAGCACGGATACCGCTACTCCCCGGACCTCTCCTGGGGTGCGTTCTGACCAGAGCCGTGAAGCGAATCCAGCAGTGGCAACGAGGGCC
>CAUYUJ010015722.1:227985-240485 GCA_963575745.1 Prorocentrum cordatum
ACAACAACCACAGCAACAACAACATCAACAACAACAACAACAATAAGACGAACAACAACAACCACAACAACCACAACCACACCAACAGCAGCAATAATAGCAATATCAACAACAGTATTAACAACAACAACAACAACAACAACCACCACAACAACAACCAGAACAGCGACAACAACAACACAACACGAACAACCACAACAAGAACAACAGCAATAATAACAACAACAACCACGACAGCAGCAACAACACCAACAACTAAGAACAAACAATAACAACAGCAACAAGAACAACACTAACAACAACAACAACAACAACAACAACAACAACAACAACAACAACAACAACGACAACAAGAGCAACAACAACAACAACAACAACAGCAACAACAATTAGTTTAAGATTGTTCGCCCTTATCTGCTCGAGTGTCCAATAACGCGTATTTTCTCAAACCCTCGATACCCGCCCTCTTCGTCTTCGATCGAACCCCTTTCGGGGGGTATACCTTTCTTCCCTGCAGACCGGGCCCCGGCAAGCGGCGGGGCGGCCGCGGACCGTCGGCCTGGCCAACGGCAGCGCTGATCGGCTGCCCTTCGTGGCCCCGTTGCTGCCCTCAGTGGCCCCGTCCTTGCCCTCCGCGGCCCAGTATACGTATGCCCTTCGTGGCCCCCGCTCGTTCGCGCCCGTTGTGGCCCCATGTGCATGCCCTCCGTGGCCCCGCTGTCGCCGTTTGTGGCCTCCTCACTGTCCTACGTGGCCCAGTTGCTACTCTCAGTGGCCCCATCGTTGCCTTCTGTGGCCCCGCATTATCTGCCCTTCGTGGCCCCCGCTCGTTCGCGCTCTTCGCGGCCCCCTACGCATTCCCTTCGTGTCCCCGCTGTCGCCCTTCGTGGCCTACTTCGTGTCCTTGTGGCCCTGCTGTCGTTCTCTCTCGCTCTCGCTTTCGCTCGTCGTCGTCGTCGCCGTCGTCGTCGTCGCCGTCGTCGTCGTCGTGGTCGTCGTCGTCGTCGTCGTCGTCGTCGTCGTCGTCGTCGTCGTGGTCGGTCCCCTGTCCGTCCCTCTTGGGGTCCGGTTGACGGTCCGCGGCCGCCCATGCATATGGGGCCACCACGGGCGCGAACGAGCGGGGGCCACGAAGGGCATACATATACGGGGCCACATACAAGAGGCCCCCAAGATCGCCCCCACAGCGCCCAAGAGGCCTCCAAGATGGCCTCAGGACTGCCCAAGAGGCCCCCAAGACGGCCCCAACAGGGCACAAAGACGACCCAAGAGGCCTCCAAGACGCCCAAGACGGCCTTTCAGACAGCCCTGGAGCACCCCAAGAGGGCCCCAAGTCGGCCCAGAGAGGCCCCCAAAACGGCTTCCGACAGCGTCGGACGGGCCGGGAGCCCACCAAGATGGTCGAAGTTGGCTCGAAGCTGGCCCAAGACGGCCCAAGAGGCCTCCAAGAGGGCCTCCAGGAAGGCCAGAAAAGGCCGAAAACATTCATATTTCTATTTTTGAATGATTTTGACATTTGCAACTGTTCGGCCATCCGAAGGCCCGATACGGCCCAAGAGCCCCCAAAGATCGCGCAAAGATCGCCCAAGAGGCCTCCAAGAAGGCCCCAGAACGGCCCAAGAGGCCCCCAAGACGGCCCCAAGAGGCCAGGGGTGCCTGGCGTGCTAAACCCTCTCGGAATTGGTTCTTTTTCCAAAAGAACTCCCTCTGGGGCTTCGGCCCGTCCCGCCGGCCACCCGGACAGGACCCCAATTGTGAAAAAAAATCCAAGACGGCTCAAGACTCCATGATGGCCACGTTGGCCCAAGATGGCCTCCAAGATGGCCTCTGATGGTCTCCAAGTCGGCCCAAGATGGTCCAAGACGGCCTCCAAGACGGCCCAAGAGAGTCCAAGACAGCCCAAGACGGCCCAAGAGGCCCCCCAGAGGCCTCCAAGACGGCCCAAGAGGCCTCCAAGAGGTCCTCCAGGAGGGCCCGAAGAGGCCAACGTCATTGATGTTCTATAGGTTGTTGAAGGATTTTGGCATTCGTTTCGTTTCGGCCTTCCGACGGCCCGATACGGCCCACGAGCCCCCAAAGATCGCCCAAAGATGGCCCAAGATGCTTCCAAGATGGCCCCAGAACGGCCCAAGAGGCCCCCAGGACGGCCCAGAGAGGCCCGTAAGACGGCCCAATAAGCTTTTAAGACGCCCAAGATGGCCTCCAAGACGGCCCTGGAGCACCCCAAGAGGGCCCCAAGTCGGCTCAGAGAGGCCCCCCAAACGGCTTCCGACGGCGTCGGACGGGCCAGGGGCCCACCAAGACGGCCGAAGATGGCACTAAGATAGCCCAAGACGGCCCAAGAGGCCCCCAAGAGGGCCTCCAGGAAGGCCAGAAAAAGGCCAAAAGCATTGATTCTCCCTAGGTGTTTGAAGGATTTTGACATGTGCTTCTTTTCGGCCTTCCGACGGCCCGATACGGCCCACGAGCCCCCAAAGATCGCCCAAAGATGGCCCAAGATGCCTCCAAGATGGCCCCAGAACGGCCCAAGAGGCCCCCAAGACGGCCCCAAGAGGGCCCCAAGACGACCCAAGAGGCTTTTAAGACGCCCAAGATGGCCTCCAAGACGGCCCTGGAGCACCCCAAGAGGGACCCAAGTCGGCTCAGAGAGGCCCCCCAAACGGCTTCCGACGGCGTCGGACGGGCCAGGGGCCCACCAAGACGGCGGAAGATGGCACTAAGATAGCCCAAGACGGCCCAAGAGGCCTCCAAGAGGGCCCCCAGGAAGGGCCGAAAAGGCCAAAATCATTGATTTCCCCTGAGTTTTTGAAGGATTGTGGCACTTGCTTCGTTTCGGCTTCCGACGGCCCGAGACGGCCCAAGTGCCCCCAAAGATCGCCCAAGAGACCCAAGACGGCCCCAAGAGGCCCCCAAGACGGCCCAAGAGGCATCTAATACGCTCAAGATGACCTCCAAGACGGCCCCCAAGACGGCCCAAGAGGCCTCCAAGTCGTCCTCCAAGAAGGCCCGAAAGGGTCAACTTGGCCTCCGGGCGGCCAAGATGACCTTCAAGATACCCACGTGTTCTCCGAAGGCTTTCCAAACCTATTCGGGGAACATATGGTCCGATAGCTTGGCAGGTCTGGCCTCAACGTTCGACCACATAGGCGCTTCCAGAAAGGCAGGGGGTGGCGGTGATTCGCCGTAGGCGTCTTCGATAACGCCAACGTCTCAATATGCGCTGATGATTCCTATCCGCCCCCGCATGATGCCTCCAGATGCGCGAAGGCAGCGCCGAGACACACCGACGCGACTGTGACAGACCCCATCTATGATGGAGAGAGGGCCGTCGGCAGTGAGCGAAGCCCTTACGGATAAACCTGGAGAAATCCACAACGAGAGCGTGATTCCTGAGTGTCGAGGGCGCGGGGTCTGAATAGATTGCGAGGAAGTCCCACGGCTGAGCACGATTCTTGCATCAATTGTGATGACGTCCCGCGCGAGAGCGCGATTGGGAATAAACTGTGAGGACGTATCAGGCGGTAGCCGTTATCGTTGCAAACCAAGGGCCAACAATACAGTTTGGTGGCACCTCACTTCCCCTTGTAAAACAAACAGGGTGTGAGCCCTGGGAAGCACATTAATTGAAAGACTCAATGGTTACTGGAGAGGGTGATCAACAATAAATATTCGTTTGAACTGCCAACAAAAAAACAACAGCAACATCAACAAACCCAACAGCAGCAGCAGCCGCAACACAAACAACAACTACAACAACAACAACTACAACAGCAACCACAACCACAACCACAACAACGACGACAAAAACAGCAAGAACCGTTACAACAACAACAACAGCAACAACAACGACGACGACGACGACAATAATAACAACAACAACAACAACAACAACAACCACAACAACAACAACAACAACAACCATAACAACAACAACCATAACAACAACCAGTTCAAGACTGCTCGCTCTGACCTGTTCGCATGCCATTCAACTCGCATATCCCAAACCAGCGGTACCCGCCCTCTTCGTCTTCGATCGTATCCCGATTGGAGGTATAGTTTCCCTACCTGCCTCGTGTGGATGGCGCAAGGCCCCAAGGCAGGAAAAGAGAGGACGGATGGAAGAGGGAGGGAGGAGGATGGAGCACGAGACTGACTAACAGGAGGGGGGCTAGGAGCAGAAAGCACGTGGCAGAACATGACGGGCAGATCGGGCGGGTAGACCCTAACGGGCGGGTCGGGAAGGCGTGCCCAGGCGGCCAGGTCGAACAGGCGGGGTGCCGAAGCGTGAGCATGAATCGCGAGGAATTCTCGAGCGACAGCGCGATTCCCAAGCAAATCATGAGAAAGGCCCGAGCGACAGCGTGATTCCTAAGGGTTGGAGGCGCGACGCCGAAATTGCGAGGAAGTCCCACGCGAGAGCACGATGCCTGCATAACCTGTTGAGGAAATCCCGCGCGAGAGCGCGATTGGGGAATACATTGTGAGTAAGTATCAGACGGGAGCCGTTGCTGTTGTTGTACACCGGGGGCCAACAATACAATTCTGAGACCCATGACTTTCCCTGATAAAAAACAGGGTTCGTGCACCGGGGAGGGCACTTCCATGAAAAAAGCCAAATGTGCCCCGGAGGGGGGGGATCGACATGAAGTATTCTTCAATAGCGAGGGATCAAGAGCAACAACCACAACAACATCAACAAAAACAACAACAGCAACAACAACAGCAGCAACAACAACAATCAGTTCAAGATTGTTCGCTCTTATCTGCTCGCGTGCCAATAAACACGTATATCCCAAACCCTCGATACCCGCCCTCTTCGTCTTTGATCGTACCTCCTTGGGGGTATATCTTTCTTACCTGCAACGTGTATTTCGTGCAGCCGCTAAGGCAGGGGAAGAGGAGACGGATGAAAGGAAGCGACAAGGGAGAGGGAGGAGGATGGAGCACGAGAGAGAGTAGCAGGAGGGGGGCTAGAAGCAGAACACATGTGGCATTTTAACCAGACGGCCAGATCGGGCGGATAGACCTTAACATCAGCGGGTCGGGAAGCGGGCCCAGGCGGCCAGATCGAGGCGGCGGGTTGCTGAAGCGTGCGTCCTGCATGAATCGCGAAGAATTTTCGAGCGACAGCGCGATTCCCAAATTAAAACCGTGAGGAAACCTGCAGCGAAAGCGTGATTCCTGAGTGTCGAAGGCGCGGCGTCTGAATAAATTACACCTGAGAAAACCCAAGCAGTGGATGATTTGAAAATTAATACTTTGGATCTTGAGATCGATTGTGAGATCGATAATGAGATCGATAGTGGAATCGATAGTGAGGCCGATTGTAAGGTCGATCGTGAGACCGAGAGTGTAATCGATTCAATGAGATCGATAGTGAAATCGATCGCGAGATCGCTCATGCGATATCTAGTGAGATGGCTTGTGAGATCGATAGTGAGATCGATTGTGAGATTGATGGTGGGATCGATGGAGAAGTGGATAATGAGATCGATGGTGAGACTGATCGATGAGAAGATCGACCAGGAACCCGGGAACCCGGGAACCTCGCCGCCCTCCGAAATCGGCCCGTAACCCGGAACCAGGAATCCGGGAATCCCGCGTGCGGCCAAAATCGGCAGGACACCTTCGCCAAATCTTTCAACTTCCGCGAGGACCCCTTCAGTGCAAACACTATTTGGGAAATTGCGAAGATTTGGACGCCCGAAATGGGTACGGAAAAAATGGGCACAATGCCCAGCAACAAGTGTTGTCCCAAACCAACAGCGGCCGCTGTTGGGCAGGCGGCCGTCTGTCTCAAATGTACACAGGCCGCGGCGACACCGACAGCGAGTCCCGTTCAAAATGAACAGGAACCGCTGTTGGGCATTGTACCCATTCTTTCCGTACCCATTTCGTTCGTGCCGAGGGGAATTGGTTCTCTGACTGTCCCGGGGCCCGGCGAGGGCCCCCTGAGCCCGCAAGAACTATCCCAAGCTCCCGGTCCCGTCGTGTCAGGCGGCCTGGGAGCCTCGGTCCTCGATCCCTCCCCCTCCCCCTCCTCCGCCTCCTCCGCCCCCTTCCCTGCTCTCTCCTCCTCCTCCTCCTCCTCCTCCTCCTCCTCCTCCTCCTCCTCCTCCTCCTCCTCCTCCTCCTCCTCCTCCTCCTCCTCCTCCTCCTCCCGATCCCCCTGCTGTCCCCTCTGCGAGAGGTCGGGGGGGGGCCTCGTGGACCTCGACGACGCAGTGGGCGCGCGGATCGCTAGCGTCGGCGTGGAGCGGGGACGGCAGGGTGACGTGGTGCGTTCCCGACGCGGCGTCCAGGGCGTAGCCTCCCAAGGTGTGTTGTATGCAGGGGAAGGAGTTTGTCCCAGAGGCCTCCACCTGAGAGGCGGGGGGGAGGAGGAGGAAGAGGAGGAGGAAGAGGAGGAGAAGGAGGAGGAGTAGGAAAAGGAGGAGGAGGAGGAGGAGGGAGGAAAGAGGAGGAGGAGGGAGGAAGAGGAGGGAGGAAAGAAGAAGAGGAAGAGAAGGAGGAGGAAGAGCAGGAAGAGCAGAGCGTTGCAAGTGAAGAAGACCCTGAGATCCTGGCGCTGCAATTGTTGCACAACGGGCGTTTTCCGCCTGGTTCGGGCCCTGGGACCCTCACAAATCGTTCTTTGCTCAAGCATTGGCGCAGAAAGATGTGGTACATGGATCCGGTCGCGATATTGTACTATGGTGCATGTTGTTTGGCCACGTCGGATCTCAGGGAAGGAGGAGGAGGAGAAGGAGGAGGAGGTGGTGAAGAGGGAGGAGGAGGAGGAGGAGGAGGAGGAGGAGGAGGAGGAGGAGGAGGGAGGAGAAGGAAGTGGAGAAGGAGGAGGTGGAGAAGGAGGAGGAGGCGGAGAAGGACGTGGAGAAGGAGGAGGAGGAGCACAAGGGCACAAGGAGGCGGATGAGGCGCGAGCGGGAGTGGCGTGCGAGGTGCGCTCGCGCCATGTCTGACACCCTGCCCCTCCCAGCTGCCCCCCCCCCGTATCCGCCGACGAGTGCCATGGCGGACACCTGTAACCCTCGATGGACCCCCCGCGTGATGCGCCATCAGAAAAAGGCGAGCTGCGCACATTGAAGGAGGTGGCGGATGAGCAGGAGCATGAGCATGAGCATGAGGAAGAGGAGGAGGAGGAGGAGGAGGAGGAGGAGGAGGGGGAAGCAGGAGCGGGAGGACGAGGAGGAGCAGCAGCAGCAGCAGGAGCAGGAGAGCGGGAGGAGTGGGGAGAGCAGGATGACCAGAGGCAGGCGGGGGAGGGCAAAGGAGCGGGGCGACAGAGGTGAGGAAGGACTGAGATTCAGAAGCGGCCCGCGCTGTGGCGAAGGCGCCATTCGGGTCGACGGGAGCAAAGCGCCGATCCTCAAGCGAGGCCCACGCTGCAGCGGGATCACCTCTTTGAATCACCGAAAACGCTCCGACTGCACAGTTACCCCGACAAGAAGCAGCAAGGGTCAAGAGGCGGGAAAGGGGTGAGGACAGCCGCGACAAGGGGGAGAGTACGGCCATGCGCACTACTGTTGTTGTTCAAGGATCGGGGCCGTCTGCACCAACATGTGGCCTGTAGGAAGGCGAGGGCACGGCCACGTGCACCTTAGTGTAATGTGCTCAAGGGATCGTGGCCGCCTGGACCAAACAGGTAGCCGGCATTGAGCCAAGAGCACGATTCCTGAACAAACTGTGACATTGCTTCGGAAAAACAGCTGCCAGAACGGCTGGGGGACCGGGCGGTCTAGGGCTCCTCTGTGGCCCTTTTTTGCTTGAAGGGGTCACAGCGGAGATTGAACGAGTAGGCGAATGTGCGGCGCCGGTTTCGGTGGGCGGCCAGGTTCTCAGGAGTTCCCTGGTTCCCAATGTTCGGTTCTGGCGTTCCTGGCGATGTCAGTTTTCGGTAGGCGGCCAGGTTCCCGCAGGTTCCCCGGTTCCCGACTCCGGAGTTGCTGGCAGTGTGAGGTTCCCTGGAATTCCGGGGTTCCCGGTTCCAGGGTTGCTGGCAGTGTCACATTCCCGGATTTGGGAGGTCATGGTTGCGGCCTAGTGCCTCAGGACTTCGAGAATGAAGAATAAAGGGGTCAGAGAGTTGCGAGGAGTGATGACCAAAGATATAGTGGAGAGTAGATATGAGAGAATACGAGTTTGCTGGGTTTTTTGCAACTGCTGTCAGAATTGGAGAGTGGATAGTAGAGAGTCCGCCACCATGCCTCTGGGCACGGAGTGGGCGTGTCCTCGGGTCCTTTGCCTAATCCCTGGGTCCTCAATCCGTTGTCCTGAGGTGTCTTTAAGGTCGGCTACACGCAGGAGTGACCCTGGGTAAGAGTGACCTTTGGTGCGCGACTTTTTGGGGGCCGCGGGGGGACCAAACCTGGGCGCGCAAGCAGCTGCTGCTGCTGCCTCGTTTTTAGCCATCTGGGGGCCCCTCTGTGCCCGCACCAAAGGTCACCCGGGCGAAAGGTCACTCTTACGTCTCGTCGATAAGGGGCCAGGACCGCAGATCCCGAAATCGACCGGGGCTTCCCGCGTGCCCCCGGGGCTCCCCCGCCTCTTGTCGCGCGACTTGCAGGGCCCAAGAGGGCCCCAAAGCCAGGCGAAGAGGGCTCCAGGAGGCCCCCCGAGACGGCCCACGAGGGCCCCAAATCGCCGAACCGTCGCTCTCAGACGCTCCAGATTGCCCCCAGACGGCCTAAGGGGCCTCCCAAGAGGCCAAAATCATTGACTGTCTTCTGGTCTTCGAAAATGTTTGGCGTTCTCGCCGTTTCGGCTTCCCGACGCTCCCCGACGGCCCAAGAGGCCCTCAAGACCGCCCCCAGACGGCCCTAGAGGCCTCCAAGAGGTCCCCAAAACAGCCCAAGAGGGCCCAAGACGGCCCAAGAGGCGCCCAAAACGGCCCACGAGGGCCACAAGACGGCCCCGAAAGGGGCATGAAACAGAACACAAACCGAAAATCCTAGCCTTCTGCCCCAAGAGGTCCCCAGGAGTCCCCAAGATGCACCCTGGAGGCCCCAAGAGGCCCCGAAGAGGCCCCCAAGACGCCTCAAGAGGCCCGAAACAGCCTCCAAGACGCCCAAAAAGGGCCCCCAAGAGGCCTCCAAACTGCCTCCAAGAGGCCCCCGGGAGGATCCCAACGAACATCCAATGGGATTCATACCCGCGGGATGGGCCGAGGGTCAGATGAAGAGTACATGCCCGAGAGTGCAGAGCAGAGTCGGGCAAAGGGAGCAGAGAGTAATGATACCGGAGAAAAAACCCAATCAGGGCTATAGGGCTAGGGGGCTATAGGGCTATAGGGCTTTTGAGCTATAGGGCTATAGAGCTATATGGCTATAGAGTTGTAGGGCTATAGGGCTATTGGGCTATAGGGCTATAGGGCACCCCTGAGCACCCCCAGGCACCCCCGGGCACGCTCGGGCACCCGGGCACCTAGGCACCCGGGCACCCGGGCACCCCGGGGCACGCCCGGGCACCCGGGCACCCGGGCACCCGGGCACCCCCGGGCACCCGAGAACCCGGGCGTGCGGCGAAAATCGGCGGCAAACCTAACCTAACCATATAAATCCGCTAGGACCCCTACAGAGGCAAGCTCTGATTGGGGAAATATTGAACAATGCAGTGCGCAGTTGATCTGGATGCAAACGTAAACAGCGGTAAACAGCGTAGGGGGACAGAGAGAGAGAGGAAGAGAGAGAAGAATATATATATATATAGAGAGAGAGAGAGAGAGAGAGAGAGAGATGGAGGCGAGCACGCGTAGATGAGAACAGAGAGCACACAGCAAAGACAATGAATAGGGCGTGAGGGGTGCCGATAGCACAGCGCTTCAGGACGACGTTGGGCATCTATTGGGCTGCCCGTGGGGCTCTCTCTAGGGGGCCTCTTGGGCAGTCTGGGGGTGACCTCGGCTGCCTCTTGGGAGCAGCATGAAGGCCTCTTGGGGCGCCTTGGGCTGTCAGAGGCCTCCTGGGAGTATCATGGAGGCCTCTTGGGAGGTCCTGGGCTGTCAGAGGCCAGGGAGAACGAGAGCTCACCAGACACTCGCTGACGGCAGAAACACTGTTGGTTTTGCTTCCCTGCTGCGCTCCTCGGGTTCCGTGGTCTTGGTTCCTTATGAAGTTCCTCGGGTTCCTCGGGTTCCTCATTCTCCCCCTCCTGCTCCTGCTTCCTCCTCCTCCCCCCTCCCTCCCCCCCTCCTCCTGCCCCTCCTCCTCCCCCCTGCTTCCCTCCTCCTCCTCCCCCTCCTCCTCCTCCTCCTCCACCTCCTCCTCCTCCTCCTCCTCCCCCTGTCATTCCCCCCTCTTTCTTTGGTTCCTCGGATCCCCCCAAAGAATGCAAAGCAACGCCAAAAAATGCAAAGACCTTGCCCTTCAATGACAAGCAATACAAAAGCATTGTGATGACACTAAAACGTGTGTCGTTCGGGTCTGATTGCCCATCCTATGGGAACAGGTGGCACGTTTGGGCCTGTTTGCCGTATGTTCCCAAGCAATGCCGAGCGACGTCCATCAACGACACGCAACGCAGATTCCTCGGCAGTGCCACGCAATGTCGAGCAATGCGACGCAATGCGCTCTTGGGGCCCGTCCGCATGGAAGTGTATTGCACCATCTCCCACCTCCGCAGGAGCGTCGCAATACATGTGAGAGCATTTCTCACTCCTCATCCTCCTCCTCCTCCTCCTCCTCCTCCTCCTCCTCCTCCTCCTCCTCCCCTCCTCCTCCTCCTCCTCCTCCTCCTCCTCCGTCGCTGGCTCCTCGTTCGATTCAGTTGGCCGCCCTCATCCTTTTTCTCCTCCTGCCACGCCCGAATCTGACTGACAGGCCCACGACGGTAACAAGGCTGACGAGGCCCACTCCCTCCCAGCAACACAAAATCAGCACCGAACCATGCCAAGGAACACGCGGCATCGTCAAGCACCGCGAGGGCTTCCGGAGGCCTCCAGAGCCTCCAGGGGCCTCCGGGGCGACGAAGACAGCGAGGCCGGGGAGGAGGGCCGAGGCAGGAGAGGAGGGTCCGAGGAGGCCGAGGCCCAGGCAGCGTCTCGCTCCTCCACCAGGGCCACGTCCATGGCCACAGCCACGGACACGACCAGGGCCACGGCCACGGCCAGAACCACGACTTCGGTCACGACCACGGCCATTCTCACGGCCCGGCCATGGCCACAGCCACGGTCACGGCCACGGCTACAGCCAGGGCCACGACGCGCCGCAGCCGGCCACGGACACGGCCACGACCAGGGCCACGGCCACGGCCTCGGTCACAACCACGGCCACGGCCACGTCTGTGCTCACAGCTACGGCAAGATGACGACCAGGATCACCGAGCCTGCGGCTCGGGCCCTGGCTGCAGGGCTTGAGGAGGGGTGCTTCGTGCTTTCTCTGGCGCTCGTCTGCACTGTACCCGGCATCCAGACGTCTCCAGGGGCTCCCGGGGGCCCCAGGTACGGGACGTGAAAACGACCACAGCCACTGCTTTTCTTTTGTTGCCGCCTTCCTGCCAGCAGAAACGAAGCAGTGGTTGTGGTCATTTTCGTTAAGCTTGGTACCCGGGAAATGACCACAACCACTGCTTCTTTTTCGGCCGGCTGGAAGGCGGCGCAAACAAGAAGCAGTGGCTGTGGTCATTTTCCCGTCCCGCACCAGGGTCCTCCCGAGTCGTTCTCGTTGACGGCCCCAGGGGCCCAGCAGGGGCCCCCGGGCGCCGAACGTTGCGAGCCCTCTCCGTCTTGGTCCTCTCAGGGCGCCAGCACGTCTGGGAAAAAGGAGGGGGCGGGGGAGGCGCACGACGCGAAGGGCAGGAGGAGCAGCACGGGCGGAGCAGAGTCCTCCTCCTCCTCCTCCTCCTCCTCCTCCTCCTCCTCCTCCTCCCCTCCTCCTCCTCCTCCTCCTCCTCCTCCGTCCTCCCCCTCGTCCTCCTCCTCCTCCTCCTCCTCCCCCTCCTCCTCCTCCTCCCCCTCCTCCTCCTCCCCCTCCTCCTCCTCCTCCTCGGAGAGAGGAGGGCGCCCGCCTCCCGAGTGGTAGTGGCCCGCCAGGACCAGCGCCACGGTGCCGCGCTCGGCCTCGCGGAGCGCGCACAGCAGCTCGTCGTAGTTCCAGAGGAGGGCCGACGGCGACGTCGCCTCGGGGTGGAGGGGCACGTGCGTCAGGATGATGACCTGCGGCACGGTTGTTGTTGGAGGGGGAGGAGGCGCAGGAGCGGGGAGCGGACCGCGATGATATACACACAACCCGCCTCGCCAAGCGCGCTGGCACTCATCATGCTCGTCGCCAGGCTGTCCTACGAGCGTGGCCGAAACGCAGGTCAGGGAGGACGGCGTCGGGCCTCGCCACGATTGCGTTGCTGCTTACTGTAGGCGCCAGCGGGAGCGGACAAATCCTGCCCCCCTAGGACAGACAGGCGCAAACAAAAAGAGCTACCTGAGACGATTGGGCATAATGACCTTCGGCACGGTGAGGGCATTGGATAAGGAGCCCTTGGGTAAGGAGCCCAGGGTCTGGAAGCCG
>CAUYUJ010015722.1:245485-247123 GCA_963575745.1 Prorocentrum cordatum
AGAAGCAAAGCTGGCACAACTGGGGGCCGAAGTCACACCGGCCAGCCGGTTTGGTACAGCTGATGCGGCCGCGATGGCGGTTGCCGACGGGAACTGGCGAGCGCGTGTTGAATGCCGCGCACGCATTGCCAGACGAGTCGAGAATGGCCCGGTACACCGCAGGAAGCCAGAGGTGGCCGGAGGAAGCCCGACGGTCTGACAGGACACCCCAAAGCATTTTTGTGAAAAAGCATTGGGTTTTTGATGTTTTTATGTTGAAATGCTTGCAAACACACGGTGTTCGGTAGGATTCTGACATGAACGCGCGAGTGTGCTCTTTGTGGTATTTTTTGCACAGGATTCGCGGCCTGGGTGCATGACAGAGCATCGCGAGTGCACCGCGCGATGACGTGAAATCGCTGGATTTGACAGAATTCTTAAGATTCCTATGGTTTTCCTATGATTTCAGCAAGAGAGCCCGGGCGGGAAATTTGTACAATTTTTGTGAAAAAGCATTGGGTTTTTGATGTTTTTATGTTGAAATGCTTGCAAACACACGGTGTTCGGTAGGATTCTGACATGAACGCGCGCGTGTGCTCTTTGTGGTATTTTTTGCAATGGATTATCGCCGTGGACGACAGGACGTCCATGTCGAGAGGAAAAAATAAGAAAAATGTTGATTTTGTATTGTTTTTTACAGGTTAGGATGGGACCCCCCGGATGCGGCCCCTAATGGCCGGCCTGAGGGGGGAGTAGGAGTATATTCTAATAAGGAATAAGGAAAGGAGTAGGAGTAGGAGTAGGAGTAGGAGTAGGAGTCAAGCTAGCCAGCTCGAGCGAGTCAAGCATGGCATGCCCAGTCCCACCCGCCCTCCCACAACATAAGAAGCAAAGCTGGCACAACTGGGGGCCGAAGTCACACCGGCCAGCCGGTTTGGTACAGCTGATGCGGCCGCGATGGCGGTTGCCGACGGGAACTGGCGAGCGCGTGTTGAATGCCGCGCACGCATTGCCAGACGAGTCGAGAATGGCCCGGTACACCGCAGGAAGCCAGAGGTGGCCGGAGGAAGCCCGACGGTCTGACAGGACACCCCAAAGCATTTTTGTGAAAAAGCATTGGGTTTTTGATGTTTTTATGTTGAAATGCTTGCAAACACACGGTGTTCGGTAGGATTCTGACATGAACGCGCGAGTGTGCTCTTTGTGGTATTTTTTGCACAGGATTCGCGGCCTGGGTGCATGACAGAGCATCGCGAGTGCACCGCGCGATGACGTGAAATCGCTGGATTTGACAGAATTCTTAAGATTCCTATGGTTTTCCTATGATTTCAGCAAGAGAGCCCGGGCGGGAAATTTGTACAATTTTTGTGAAAAAGCATTGGGTTTTTGATGTTTTTATGTTGAAATGCTTGCAAACACACGGTGTTCGGTAGGATTCTGACATGAACGCGCGCGTGTGCCCTTTGTGGTATTTTTTGCAATGGATTATCGCCGTGGACGACAGGACGTCCATGTCGAGAGGAAAAAATAAGAAACATGTTGATGTTGTATTGTTTTTTACAGGTTAGGATGGGACCCCCGGATGCGGCCCCTAATGGCCGGCCTGAGAGGGGAGTAGGAGTATATTCTAATAAGGAATAAGGATAGGAGTTGGAGTAG
>CAUYUJ010015722.1:247223-259723 GCA_963575745.1 Prorocentrum cordatum
TCCAGCCCTGGGGGGCGAATCGCCCGTGGGTGCTGGGCAGCTCTCGTTTGGGTGTGGCCCAGGTGGGCGACGAAAACAAACTGTAGGGGTACGACTTCCACTGTAGGGGTACAAACTTTCCAACCTCCCCCTGGGGCAGGCGCCCCGACGGTGGACACGTGTTTCTTGTACACCGCTCTTCGTCCCCTCAACGACCTTCGAAGCTGCGACCTTTGCTTTCGGTGCCGAAGCCACCTAAGCGACGATCAACAACCGGTCTTACGCGAGATGGCACAGCGACCTCACGCCGCGGCTCACGTGGGGCGCCGGCGCGGCACGCCACATTGGAGACGAAGGCGCTCACGCGCGACCTTACGCGGGCGGCTTCTGCGCCAACGTCGGTAAAGACGACCCCGTTCGTTGACGTCGCTCATTTGGGTGTTGCCCAGGTGGGGGCTCGGGGGTACCATGGTCACGCTGGTCACGCCGGACGCAGGACCCCAGCGGTCGGCGTCGCGCGTCGGCGGCCTGGGGGCGGCCGAGCACACGGCGCTGCTGGCGTGGAGCACCCTCGGAGGTGGCCGTTGAAGCAGGCGCTTGTCGTGCCAGACGAGACTGGGCCGCCTGGAGTGTCTGGCAGCGAGCGCGGGGAGCTCGGCACGCTGCCAGGCCTCGGCGCCCAGGAGTCGATGGATCTCGTCCTCGAGGCCGCCGATGCGGCGCGGCACGGGGGCCGGCGCCGCCTCGGGCTTGATGGGTCCGCCGGTCCCGGCCGCCAGGTCCCCGTGAGCGGGCCCAGACGGCCGCAGGAGCGCCCGAATGGCCGTCGGCGCGCTCGCGCTGGCTCGCGCGCGGGCGGCACTGGGCGGCGGGTCCGATAGACCGCGCGTGGCGGCCAGCGGTCGATGCGCCTGCCTCCCCGGTGGACTTTCCTCTGGGCCAGCGCTGGCCGTGCCACGCGTGGCGCCCTCCGCGTTCGCTGGCCAGGCGGGCGGCGCGGTGTGCAGTCGTAGGCGGGCGGTGGTACTCGACGCAGGAATGCCAGATCCCGCTGGGCCCCCCGGCCATGGTCTGAGGATCCAAATCACGCTTAAGAAACTGTTCCGTGGACAAGTTCTTGGGCCAAACAAAGAGAGAGAGAGAGAGAGACAGAAAGAAAGAGAGATATTAACAAGCATGAGTTGATAGACACATCTAAAAACGAGAGAGGGAGAGAAACAGAGGTAGAGAGAGAGAGAGAGAACGAGAGAAAAAAGGAAAGAGAGAGAGAGAGAGAGAAAAACAAATCCGCCGACCTTGTCGGCGTGTGTGAGGTGCTTGTCCGGTCAAGTCGTCATCTCCGTCATTCGTTGGTCGTCGTCTCTGTCGTTCCCTTTCACTGCCTCCCCCTTGCCCTGGGCTCGTCGAAGCTCCCCCCTTTTCCAGGGACCTCATCAGCGCGCCAACCAAAGCGAAGTTGAGCAACGTCGTAATTGAGTCGAAAAGAAGCCCCTTTCCTTTGATCCCTTCCCCGCCGGGGGGAGTGGGGGGTAGGGGGGAGGGGTCCCGGAGGGGGGTTAGATAGAACGCTCCCCTGGGGAGTCCCGGAGCGCCCCCCGGGGAGTCCCGGAGCCGAAAAAAGCCTCAAGACGGGCCAAGAGTGCCCCAAGAGGCAGTCCAAGAGAACCCCGAATCGCCGAACGATCTGTCCAAGACGCCTTGACGGCCTCCAGACGGCCCAAGAGGCCTGCAAAGCGCCTCAAGAGGCCTCCAGGAGCTTTCCCACGAGAGCCCCAAGAAGCAAAATGCATTGATTTCCCACACGTTTTTAAGAGATTTTGGCGTTCTTGCCTCTTCCGCTTCCCGACGCGCCAAGGCGGCCCAAGAGGCCCCCCAAGATCGCACCGAGACGGCCCAAGAGGTCCTCAAGAGGGTCCCCTACCGGCCAAAGAGGGCCCCAAGACGGCCCAAAACGCCTCCAAGACGGCCCAAGAGGCCCCCAAGTTTGCCCCAAGACAGCCCAGGAGAGCCCCAAATTGCCCAGGAGGCCTCCAAGAGTGCCTCGAGACGGCGCAAGGGGAGCCCTGGACGGCCCAAGACGGCCTCAAGAGAGCCCCAGGCTGTCCCAAGAAAGCCTCTCCTCCTCCTCCTCCTCCTCCTCCTCCTCCTCCTCCTCCTCCTCCTCCTCCTCCTCCTCCTCCTCCTCCTCCTCCTCCCCCCCCCTCTTCTCCCCCTCCTCCTGCTCTCCTCTGCCTCCTTCTCCTCCTCTTGAGTCTCCTCCACATCCTTCTCCCCCCTCCTCCTCCCTCATCCACCTCCCCCGCCCTTCCTCCACCTCCCACTCATCCTCCTCCCCCTGCCCCCCCTCGTTTTCATCTTCGTCGTTCTCAGGGTCGGCGGCACTGGCCGTAAGGCCTTCGCAATAAAGAAAGAAAGAAAGACAGACAGAGCAAACAAGAAAACTGAGAGATGAGGATTGGACGGGGTGGAGGATGAGCAGGACAAGGAGCATGAGGAAGAGGAGGAGGAGGAGAAGAAACATACAAATCATATGTTCAACAAGCGAAAAACACAACCATGTCCAATTGTGAGTACCGCGTTGTGGGTACCGACATCTTTCGGTGTAGCTCCCTTTGCGGCTATGAAACGTGTGAAGGGTGTGCCGAAATGGACGCGGTGGTACCATGTGAGCGCAGCCAATGGGGCCTTCAGTGGAGCCCCCTTATGGAGCAACGAGACGTTTGAGGGGTGCGCCGAAATTTGCGCGGCGGTGCCATGCGAGCGCAGCCACTGGTGCCTTCGGTGGAGCCCCCTATAGGGCCACGAAGCGTGTGACGGGTGTGCCGAAATGGACGCGATGGTGCACATGGATGTGGTGGTGCCATGCGAGCGCAGCCAGTGGGGCCTTCGGTGGAGCTCCCTATCAGGCCACGAAGCGCGTGAGGGGCGTCAGGGGTGCCGAACCAGAGACACGCGGAGGGCAGAGGCAGGGAGGGGAGGAGGGAGGAGGGAGGAGCCGGAGGAAGAAAGTGAGGTGAGGACGCGGGGGCGCTGCCTCTTCAAAACGAGAACCCAACACCACAAGATGGTTGGGACAAAAACGACAACGGAAACGGAGGTCGAGAAGGCGGGGGGGGAGAGGAAGGCACAGGGAGGTGCGAAAAGGCAGGAGGGAGGAATGGAGGCAGGAGGACGGAAGCAGCTGGGAGTGAGACAGGGAGGAGAAGCAAGAAAGAGGAAGAGGAAAAGCAGGATGAGGAGAAAGAGAGGGAGGATAATAAAGAAGGGGCGGGGAGGGACGAGGGGGGAAAGAGTGAGGAGGAAGGGACAGACGGGAGGAAGGAGGCCGCATCAAATGCGGCGGATTCTCTCGACATCCGCTTGAGGCCCTCCCCATGAGAGCAGGCGGGGGCGCCATCCTCGCGACCGGGGAATGGGGCAGCCTCCACTGTAGGTGCTCTCGTTCCACATCTGACATCCTACCCCTCCCAACAATCCCTTCCCATTTGGTTGTTTCTCTTTCCGCGGACGCGTGTCATAGCGGACCTGGAACTCCCAAATAAAAACCCACCGTGTTATGCGCAATCGGAAAAGGAATGAAAAGGGGGAGCTGCATAAATTGGAGGACGGGGAGGAGGAGGTAATGGCGGATGAGCAGGACAATGAGCAGGAGGAAACAGAGGATGAGGAAGGGGGGGGGGACAACGAGGACGGACAGCAGCAGCGGGAACTAGAGCGGACGGAGCGGGAAGACCAGGGGAAAGCAGAGGAGGGGAACGGAGAGTGGCGACAACGATGAGGAAGGATTCGGATCCAGAAAAATTGCCCGCGCTGGGGCGAGAGCGTCATTCTGAGCGACGGGAGCAAAGCACCGATTCTAAAATGAGGCCAACTGCTGCAGCGGCATCACCATTTCGAGTCAGCGAAAGAGCTCAGATCAAAGAAAAAACATACCAAATACTGCAATCCGGTGAAACAAAACAGAACGCGGAGGGGGTGAGCTGGCGGGCCACTCCTGGGCCATCTTCGTGGGAGACAAGAATGGAGTACGCAGAACGAGTAACAGCAGAGAGAGAGAGAGAGGGGAAGAGGAGCGAGGATGGAGCAGCAGCAGGCGGGGACATGCAGGAGGAGAGGGGGCAGAGGAAAGAACGGTGCGTGGCGTCTTGTGCGACCGCTCGCGGCGTCACCGGCGCTGCTCCACATGGGCCCGCAGTGTCAGATCGCCCAGCAGGGCGGCCCGGAGCCATGCGGCACTCCCAAATAACTATCACGACGGGGGCGCTAGAGGGGGAGGAAGGGAGGAGGAGGAGCAGGAGGAAGACGGAGGAGGAAGGGAGGAGGAGGAGGAGGAGGAGGAGGAGAAGGAGGAGGAGGAGGGAGGAGGAGGAGGAAGGAGGAGGAGGAGAAAAAGCAGGGAGGATAATGAGGGAGGAGGGAGGGGGGAGGAAGGAGGAAGGGAGGGGAGGAGGGAGGAGGAGGAGGAGAGAAGGAGGGGGAGCAGACCGTAGGGAGGAGGAGAAAGAGGAGGAGGAGGAGGAGGAGAAGAAGGAGGAGGAGGAGGAGGAAGAGTAAGAGAGGGGCAGACCGTAGGGAGGAGGAGGAGGAGGAGGAGGAGGAGAAGGAGAAGGAGGAGCAGAACGTAGAGAAGAGGAGTAGGGGCAGCAGCAGCAGCAGCAGCAGAGGAGGAGGAGAGGGAGGAGGAGGAGGAGGAGGAGGAGGAGGAGGAGGAGGAGGAGAGGAGGAGAAAGGAGGAGGAGGAGGAGGAGGAGGAGGAGGAGGGGGAGGAGGAGAGGAGGGAGGAGGAGGAGGAGGAGGAGGTGGAGGTGGAGGAGGAGGAGGAGCGGGAGGAGGAGCAGAGTAGGGAGGAGGAGGAGGAGGAGGAGGAGGAGGAGGAGGAGGAGGAGAGGAGGAGCAGGAGGAGGAGGAGGAGGAGGAGCAGGAGGAGCAGATCGTAGGGAGGAGGAGGAGGAGGAGGAGGAGGAGGAGGAGGAGGACGGAGGAGG
The DNA here is from genome assembly GCA_963575745.1 of Prorocentrum cordatum. Classification (NCBI taxonomy): domain Eukaryota; class Dinophyceae; order Prorocentrales; family Prorocentraceae; genus Prorocentrum; species Prorocentrum cordatum. The sequence continues at coordinate 252,188 of CAUYUJ010015722.1, forward strand.
AGGAGGAGGAGGAGAAGGAGGAGGAAGCTCTGTAGCCACTTTTGGCTGAAAACAACTGCCTGCTGCGGCGGCTTCTGGCCACCTCACCATACCTGATGGGTCGCATCAGCATCCGCCATGGCGATTGCGCGGTCCGTGCTCCCTCGCCTTCGGCAGCGGCTGCCATAATGTGAGAAAAACAATCAATCGGGTCGGTCCGCTGACCACGCGAAGCAGTATTCCTGAAGTCCTGACGGCTCAAGTCCAGATCCTCAATCTCTTCGAGGCGTGGACGATTGCTGCGGGGGCTCGTTCAGTTCGAGACTCTGGACATCGGCTTCCGAGCCATCTTGTGAAGGATGTTCGTGGTATCGGCACGACAGCGGCCCTTCCAAGCCATCCTGGAACGGCCCTGGCGACAGTAAGTAAATTGCGCGAATGGCTTGAACAAGACGCGATTGGTTCCTTTGGGTGCCATGGGAGGACACACCGACAACCATGACCTCAGCGAGACCGACTCCACCACCAAAAGCTGAATCAATCAGTACAGTGGCGACCATCTGGCCTCATGTGGCACGCAGACCGACTCCATCTACGAGAGCGTCTCGGTGCAGTGCCACACGGATCAAGGCTGCATCTGCGAGCCGACAACTGACACCGCAAAGCTGCCGGACATGCCAAATGAGATCTCCGTGCGCCGCGGCCACGTGGCCGCGACCTCCGACAACCAGGGCATGCTCGCGGACAAGCACGCTTGGGCGGAAGACAAGCTGGCCGCCCACAATGACCGCTTCGACGTGCTTGAGGCCGCCCTGGCTCCGAAGGGCGGTAGAGTGCGGGCACGATTTAGATCCATATCCACTGCTTCTTGGACTTTCTGGGAGGGGGCGCCAACAGGCCGCGGCGCAGTGGATATGGATAGAAATCTGACCTCTAGGGGCGAAATTATTTATCCATATCCAAGGCGCTTCTGGAATCGGAGGGAACCGGAAACTCCAAGTCGCAGTGGATATGGATAAAAACCTTGCCCGCGTCGAGCAGACGAGTCTGTGCACGAGCTCGCCGAGACGGAGGCCAAGCAGCTGGGGAATACGCCACCACCGATCCTGGGAAGCTCTCCGGCGGCCGGGTCCACAGCACCTTTTCGGCACGTTCGCCGAGCTTTGCGCCGACGGCAGCGTCGACAGCAGTACTCTCTCGGAGAAGCTGAGCGAGGAGGGCACAGAATTTACACACGTCGCCGACAGCACCGAGGAGGTCTTTGTGCAGCGTCAAAAAAGCTCCTGCGACCAGACGGAGGCAACGAACGCCAAGGAGAAGGCCGAGGAGGCTAAGAAGCGCTGTCAAGCCGTCCTCCACTTCATCAAGGCGACCAGATCCGGCTGCGACGATGAAGTAGTCGAGGAATTGCGTGGCGCAGCGATTAGCCTTCTCAGGGCTCAGTTAGTTCAGCAGCCAACTGGCTAGGCTGTGGAAGCATTATGCAGCGATGTTTTCCAATTTTCCCATTCCTACCGCCTCTCATCCGCACACCTCCGTCCCTTTCCTACCCCACCTCTTTGGCCATCGTTGGCCTTGCAGCGGCTATTTCTTCAGCAGCCGAGATTAGGTTGGGGCTACTGGCACGTAGTCACCCTGGGGAGGAGGCGGTATCCAGAGGATATGCATGCATGGCAGGAGTGCCTAGAACTTCATCCCAAGACAGGCTCGATTCATAGGAGACTCTTCTTACCTCTTGCAACTGATGCACACGACCCTTAAGGAAACTACGGCAGTTTGTCATAACGGCACTGGCCTCTGATGCCAGATTGTGCTTCCCTGAAATCGGATCATGATCTGGAGAGTGCAAGCGCGGGGTTTCACCGCAACGCTGATCTGTCGTAACAGCGGTGGCTATCCAACTCTCCCTCGTGATCTTATCCCCCATTCTCGTCTCCCTCCGTCCCCGAATTCCTCTTCCACCACGCATCCACACTGCAGGGGACTTCAGAGCTGGACACTGCCAGATACTGCCAGCTAGCCAGCTGGAGGGTGGAGCCGACGCCACTGGCGATAGGGGACGAGCCGAGGTGGGGGGGGAGGCGGCATGCACATTTTGTGCCGCTTTCCTTTTAGTGCCTGGTTGAGGTGATCCCAGGCATGAGTCCCTAAACAGCGAAACTGGGTACTCGAAATCCCTTAATAATCGACCCCCCCTAAAAAACTTGACCCCCCCGTCAACGGCAACCTGATTTCCTGGACCCCCTGTCAAAGGGGGCCTTAATATTCCGGACCCCCCTCGACTTCGGTTTGAAGAAACCGCCCTAACAAGCCGCACCCCCCGCTTTCAAAAAAGACGCCTTAAAAAACCAGACCCTGGGGACGATGATTGGGGGATTTCGAGTAAACAGCGAAACTGGGTACATATCCATCCTTCTTCTATGCTGCCAGGAGTCTTAGCTGTTTGGGTGCAGCCTCCCTGCAGCAAGGGTGCAGTGTGAGCTGGACCAGGCTCAGAACCTGCCCCACTGTTGAGCAGATGTTCGCTCTGGAGTAGGAGGAGAGAAGGAGTGGGCCAGTGGGAGCATGACCCCTTCCCGCCTCACAGTAGCCCTGCTGCTGACCACACTTTCGGCCAGGCTGCCCAGAAGCATCCATAGCCTCTGTTTGTCTGTCTCTCTGTCTCTCTCGCTCGCTCTCTCTCTCTCTCTCTCTTTCTCTCTCTCGTTCTCTCTCTCTTCTCTCTCTCTCTCTCTCCTTCTTCTTCTTCGGTCGGATTTGAACTGTGTTCACTTTAGCTTGCTTTCGTGTTCTGCTGGTCTTGACGTTTTGCTGCGATTTGCGAGAAGGAAAGAGGAGGATCATGAGGAGGAGGAGGAGGTGGAGGATGTGGGAGGAGGATGTGGGAGGAGGATGTGGGAGGAGGAGGAGGAGGAGGAGGAGGAGGGAGGAGGAGGAGGAGGAGGAGGAGGAGGAGGAGGAGGGGGGAGAGGAAGGGGGAGGAGCTAGGTCACCAAACTTCGCGCATCGCACCCTGCGATGCACGGTCATCGTCGCGCCCTCGAGAGGCCGCGTCTCGGAGAAGGGCTCCTCTCCAGCCCAAGCCGCGATCTGGTGCATCTAAATGCTTGGGCGCTTGCACTTCTCCTAACAATTGTTGCACCTAGTTCGCCATCGCTCGGACGTCCATTCCCCGTGCATGCTTCGGTTTCGTGCGTGCCTCTTTTGGCCAGATGATCCAGGATGCTCCTCGATGGTCCTCGCCGAAGGAAATGAACACGCCTGAGCGATGCCGAGTCAGGGGGGCTCCCACTTGGGCTATCAGTCGTTGGCTAGCTGGCGTTTCCTGGTCTTCGCCAGGCTGGCGCCCAGTGGGCACCCCGAGGGCGCCCCGTGCGTTGGCGCAGGTGGCTTCACGACTTCGTTCTGTTGGCCCCCTGCTTCCCCCCTGGGTGGGGGAGCCGTCACCGCGCCTTCGGGGGCAACTCACGGGAGCCTCCATACCATCTTGTCGGCTCTTGCGAATCGACGCTAGTCGGCGCTAGTCGGCGCTAAATCGACGCTGATCAACGCTAGCCGACGCTAAATCGGCGCTATCTCATCGACTCCCAGGCGCTAATCGACACAAGTCGACGCTAAAGACTGAATTAAAAGGGTATACCAAACTCCCACGATTTGCTACCGAACGCTCCGTGTTAATATCCGTCACCGTGCCTCTGGGCGTGTCCTTAAGTCCTGTGCCTAATCCTCTTAGCCACAATCCTTACTCCTGAGGAATCTCTTCGGGGCCCAGACCCCGAACGGCCACATCTCTTGGGGCTTGCCGCTTGCTCCCTGGGCTCCGGCGCATCTTGTCACCCTGACTTTTCGATTACTTTTCGGGGCCCAAGAAGGCCCCAAGACGGGCCAAGAGGGCCCTACGAGGCCCCCAAGACGGTCCAAGAGGACCCCGAGTCGCCGAAAGATCGTTCCAAGACGCCTGGTATGGCCTCAAGATGGCCCAAGAGGCCTACAAGACGCCCCAACAGGCCTCCAAGAGGCCTTGCTAGAGAGCCCCAGAAGGCGCAAATCATTAATACTCCTCACGTTTTGAAACATTTGGGCGTTCTCGCCTTTTCTGGTTTCCGACGCTCCAAGGACGGCCCAAGGTGCCTCCAAGACCACCCCAAGACGGCCCAATAGGCCTCCAAGACGGCCTGAGAGCGCCCCAGGACGGCCCACGAGGGGCCCAAGACGGCCCAAGAGGGCCCCAAACTGGTTTCAACATTTCCACCAACAGACCCCTAAGAGGCCTCCCACGAGATCCCAGCGAATATCCAATAGTCTTCATACCCTCAACCCAGGCACGGTGGCGGGATGGGCCCAAGGCCATTCGATCCGCCGCCCCCTGCTTGCAGGGGTGCACGGCGTGCTGGATGTTTCAGGTTTTGGTTTTGGTTCTTTTTCTAAAAGAACTCCCCAGTGGGCTCCGGCAGAACCCGCCGGCCACCCGGAATTTTCCCAAACGTGCTCAACGACCGCAAAAAATCATCCAAAAACGGCCGTTTCGCTCGGGACATCCTCAAAAAATCGCGAAGATGGCCCAAGATGGCCTCCAAGTGCGCCCGAGATGGTCCAAGACGGCCTCCAAGACGGCCCAAGAGAGTCCAAGACGGCCCAAGACGGCCCAAGAGGCCCCCCAGAGGCCTCCCAGACGGCCCAAGAGGCCTCCAAGAGGTCCTCCAGGAGAGTCCGAAGAGGCCAAAATCATTGATTTTCCCTTGGTTTTTGAAGGATTTTGGCATTTGCGCCTTTTCGGCTCTCCGACGGCTCAAGACGGCCCAAGAAGCCCCCAAGATCGCCCAAGAGGCCCCCAAGAGAGCCCCCTGATGGCCCAAGTGGCCTCCAAGATGGCCCCTAGAGGGCCCCAAGAGGGCCCAAGAGGCCTCCAACACGCCCAAGATGGCCTCCAAGACGCCCAAGATGGCCTCCAAGACGGCCCTGGAGCGCCCCAAGAGGGTCCCCCGTTGGCCCAGAAAGGCCCCCAAAACGGCTCCCGACGGCGTCAGACGTGCCAGGAACCCACCAAGATGGCCGAAGTTGGCTCGAAGCTGGCCCAAAAGGGCCCAAGAGGCCCCCAAGAGGGCCTCCAGGAAGGCCAAAAGATGCCAAAATCACTGATTTTCCCAAGGTTTTTGATGGATTTGGGCATTTCCCTTTTTTCGGCCTTCCGACGGCCCGACACGGCCCAAGAGCCCCCAAAGATCGCCGAAAGATCGCCCAAGAGGCCTCCAAGACGGCGACGATGACCATCAAGACGCCCACGTGTTCCCCGAAGGCTTTCTAAACCGATTCGGGGAACACATGGTCCGATGGCTTGGCAGGTCTGGCCTCAACGTTCGGCCACATAGGCGCTTCCACAAAGGCAGGGGGCGGCGGTGATTCGCCGTAGGCGTCTTCGATCCTCCTCTCCTGTTTGGGGGCAAACCCAAGAACATGGCGACCCCCCACACCATCCGTTTCACAAAAACGATACAGAATTCACTTTGGGGTCCATCTGGACCATGCGCGGGTTCCAAGCGACCGCTGCGCATGATTCTCGACAGGGGCCAGGGGGGGCCGACATATCGCCTGCTGCGCGCAGGCCCACCACCTATCAGAAGAGAAGACGACATGCACCTCGCGACAAGGCCTCGACCATGCGCGGGCGCCCGGCGAGCCCCTTTTGGATCCGCCTCCGACAGGGAGGATGGGGGTGGGGGGGCCCTGGCACGCGCGGCGCACCTCGCGGGCGGGCGCCGCGCACCCGCATGACTGTCGAAGGCGGCCCCTGCCCCCGATGCTGAGACTCTGGCGACACCCCGCGCCCCCAACACGTTGCCACCTCCTGGAGGACCGACTTCTGCCTCCGCCGCCCTTCCGCCGCCCGCCGGCGGCCGGCGGCCTCCGTTCTGCCTCCTCCGACCTATTCCGCCGCCCTTCCGCCGCCTTATGCCGAGGAAGGGACGAGAACTTTTTCGATCCTCGAAGGCGGGGCCTTTCTTGGAACGCCTCATGTGGTGAGAGAGCGGGTGGGGAGTGAGCGAGACGGCCGTCCTTCGGAGGGGGGTAGCTCGACCCCTCCCCCTACGCACACCCTCCCCCTGGTTCTGCATGGGGGTCGGTCGCGAGTGGTTAGGGCGTCGAAGGTGTTCTGGGATGGAGGATCTATGTAACCCGACGGCCCTTGGGGGAAGCCCAAGACCAAACAAATGCCCGCACTACAGCACCCCGGGTCGGCACAAGGAGCCGTCTGATGAGGAACACAAGGTCTCATGGCAAATGCCTGACCCCGCAAAAGGTTACCCACTGCAGGTCCCGGTGGGGGAGGCCCACGACCGGGGAACGCCTCCGTCGGGGCACTCCCGTTGGGACGCGGAGCCGTTGGTTAAGGCCGTCGATGGCCTGCCGCATGAACCTAGCGGGCCCACCACCCTGCCTCGACAGGATCAGGGACGCGCAAGGGATCTGCCCCTCGGAGCGAGATTCTTCGTCCAGCGCCCCCGCCGCATTTGTGACACACCTAATATTTGTGACAGAGCAAAACAAAGATTGCCCACCTGCGCGCGGCGTTCCCGTGCCTCTACGCGGAGGCCCCGGACCCAGGGGACCTACAGCTCCCCCTTCGCCTTCTTGCCCTCGTACTTGTGGACCGACTTGAGGAGGCCAAGCCCACTGGTCTTGATGGCCTCCAGGGCGTTGTCCTTCTTCTCGGACTCCGCCTTGTACTGCTTGTTGAGGCCTTCGACGTAGGCCTTGAAATCCGATTCGAGCTTTTCGGACGCGGCTTCCTTTTCTTTAATCATCTCCTCACGCTTCTCTGCGCTGAGGGCCATGAACTCTTCGATCTTCGCCTTCTTCTCGGCATCGCAAAGATCGAGATTCGCTGGGCCACAAGTTGGGCCCAGTGTTTCGGCGTGCTTCTTGAGGTCATTGAAGGAGCGGCCTCCTTTGTAATCCTGGAGATCGTTAGGGTCGCCTGACTTGATGGTAGGATAGCCCCGGACACCAACTGAGTTGCAGAGCTCCTTGCCACCGGCCGTGCAATCCACGTCCGCGATCAAAACTGTGCTGGAGCCCTCGTACTCCTGGTCCGCCTCCTCCTCCTCCTCCTCCTCCTCCTCCTCCTCCTCCTCCTACACGTTCGGCTTCGTTGTCGTCATCGTCGTCCCTCCTTCTCCTTCTCCTTGTCCTCCTCCTCCTCCTCCTCCTCCTCCTCCTCCTCCTCCTCTTCCTCCTCCGCGAGTCCTTCATCAGCTTGTCCCAATCGGGCTTCATGCGCTTGCAGTGGCCTCACCAGGGAGCCAAGAACTCCGCCAGCCCCTTGCGGTGCCACCAGGCTGCGGAGCCCAAGTCTTCTCATCGAGTTGCGTGTGTGGGTGTGTGGGTGTGCTCCCTGCAAGATTGCCATATACCAGAGGTGAGACGCCTCCAAGGGGTCCCAAGATGGCCCAGCGAAGCCTCAATATGGCCCCTGGATGCATCAAGATCGCCCCAATATCGTCGAACAGAAGACCACGGTGGTCCAGAGAAGCCCACAGACGTTTCCCTCCCAGCTCC
>CAUYUJ010015722.1:268254-299143 GCA_963575745.1 Prorocentrum cordatum
GGTTAGGATGGGACCACCCGGATGCGGCCCCTAATGGCCGGCCTGAGGGGGGAGTAGGAGTATATTTTAATAAGGAATAAGGATAGGAGTAGTAGTAGTAGTAGTAGTAGTAGTAGTAGTAGTAGTAGTAGTAGAGTAGGAGTAGGAGTAGGAGTAGTAGAGTAGTAGTCGTAGTAGGTATTAGTTAGTAGTAGTAGAGTAGGTAGGTAGTGTAGTGTTAGTGTAAGTGAGTGTGTTAGTGTTGTGTAGTGTTGGGTAGTGTAGGTGTAGGTGTAGGTTAGTGTAGGTAGTGTAGTAGTAGTAGTAGTATTAGTTAGTAGTAGTAGTAGGAGTAGTCGTAGTAGTTAGTTAGTAGAGTAGGTAGTGTAGTGTAGTTGTAGTGTAGTGTAGTGTTAGTGTAGTGTTAGTGTATGCAGGTAGGTAGTGTAGTGTAGCGTAGTGTAGTGTAGTGTAGTGTAGGTAGGTTGTAATGGTAGTGTAGTGTTAGTGTAGGGGTAGTAGGTAGTAGAGTAGCAGTAAGCAGTAGCAGTAGCAGTAAGCAGTAGTAGTAGTAGTAGTAGTAAGTAGTGTAGTAGTAGTTGTAGTAGTAGTAGTCGTTAGCAATAGTAGTAGGAGTAGTAGTAGTAGTAGGTTAGTTTAGAAGTAGTAGTGTAGTAGTAGTAGGTAGTAGTAGTAGTAGGATAGTAGTAGTAGTAGTAGTAGTAGTAGTAGTACCAGTAGTCGTAGTCGTAGTCGTAGTCGTAGTCGTAGTCGTAGTCGTAGTCGTAGTCGTAGTCGTAGTCGTAGTCGTAGCCGTAGTCGTAGTAGTAGTAGTAGTAGTAGTAGTAGTAGTAGTAGTAGTAGTAGTAGTAGTTAGTAGCAGCAGCAGCAGCAGCAGTAGAAGTAGTAGTAATAGTAGTAGTAGTAAGAGTAGTAGTAGTAGTAGTAGTAGTAGTAGTAGTAGTAGTAGTAGTAGTAGTAGTAGTAGTAGTAGTAGTAGCAGTAGCAGTAGCAGGAGCAGTAGCAGTAGCAGTAGCAGTAGCAGTAGCAGTAGCAGTAGCAGCAGCAGTAGTAGTAGTAGTTGTTGGAGTGTAGTGTAGTGTAGTGTAGTGTAGTGTAGTGTAGTGTAGTGTAGTGTAGTGTAGTGTAGTGTAGTGTAGTGTAGTGTAGTGTAGTGTAGTGTAGTGTAGTGTAGTGTAGTGTAGTAGTAGTAGTAGTAGCAGTAGCAGTAGAGTAGTAGTAGTAGTAGTAGTAGTAGGGTAGTAGTAGTTGTAGTAGTAGTAGTAGTTAGCAATAGTAGTAGTAGTAGTAGTAGTAGTAGTAGTAGTAGTAGTAGTAGTAGTAGTAGTAGTAGTAGTAGTAGTAGTAGTAGTAGTAGTAGTAGTAGTAGTAGTAGTAGTAGTAGTGTCGTAGTAGTCGTAGTAGTAGTAGTAGTCGTAGTCGTAGTCGTAGTCGTAGTAGTAGTAGTAGTAGTAGTAGTAGCAGTAGTAGTAGTAGTAGTAGTAGTAGTAGTAGTAGTAGTAGTAGTAGTAGTAGTAGTAGTAGTAGTAGTAGTAGTAGTAGTAGTAGTAGTAGTAGTAGTAGTAGTAGTAGTAGTAGTAGTAGTAGTAGTAGTAGTAGTAGTAGTAGTAGTAGTAGTAGTGTGATGGGGTGACGTGGACTGAACAGGGAATCCAGGCCAGTGGAGCTCCGATGCTGTGGTTTGGCCATGGATACCACTGCCGCTCTCCTCAGATGCGGGGTCTCTGAAGCCCCTGGGGCACATTCCTTCACGAGCGCCCCCACTCGTAGTTGCCGTAACCACACCCCTCGTGGCCGCCGAAATGGGCATGAAGCGGCGCTGCAGGCCCTCGAGGCCGGCCCCGGCGTCCACGGTGCCGCGGGGGGCCCGCAGGTCGTTCGGGTTGTGCTGCTCCTCGGGGCTTCCCGAGACGGGTTGGTCGCTGGACAGGCTGAAAACGCTTTAAAAAACGCCACGTTTGTTGTTAGCGTTCTTAGGGCAGTTGTTTTGGCGTTGTTCTGCTGTTTTTGCGTTGTCAGGCAGAAAGCGCTAAAACAATGCTTGAAAACGCTAAAACAACGCATCATTTGTTTTGCGCTTTTAGTTTGTTGGTTGAGACCTGAAAGCGCTAAAAAAATGGTTTCCAAGACTCCGAGCTGAAAAACGCCAAAAAAACGTCCTGGGCACATTTAAGGCGAACCTGCGTCATCATCGACCCCCGACCAAAGAAATATAACGGCTCATGTTGGACGTAAACGGACAACTCTCGGTTGCGACATTGCTCATGGCGGGCCACACCTGCGTCGCAGAGCGGGGGGGGAGCTGGGAAGGGGCATGCCACTCCTTGGCAGTTGCCACGACTTGTGGCCGCCGCGATCGCCGCGACGACCTCCCCTCCCGATCTGGAGGTTTGGTTCGGGGCCGGATACCACTCAACGATGTGTGGCAACGAACCACGTTGTGACCTCGAAATCCACAGACCACCTCGGAGCACGAAAAAATCACGACGAAGGGTCTTTGCTATTCTCCACCTCTGGAGGCCCTCGCTGGGCCCCGGGACCATCACAAAACTGCTCGGGACAAAGAAGACCCATCCTGGGGATGGGCTCCCGCCCTCCGGGGGCCCACACAGTGGGAAAAAAATCACGACGTCGGGATTCGGAAACCGTGTGGTGGCGGACCGCGCGGCGACCCCGAAAAGTCCCACGAGACCTCACCGCGCCGCCGGTCACCGCACGGTCCTGGGACCCTGGGCGCCCCAGTCTGAAGGGGCCCTGAGACACACAAATAAATACACACAAGTAAAACGATTCCCCGTATTTCCCCATATTTTCAAAGTTCTTGTCTTCCCCCCCACTTCCCATACTGTCCCATATTTTCCGGGGAATCGACGATCAATTGTGCCTGTGTTTTCTCCCTCCTGACAGTCTCCCGAGAGGCGCCCCCGGAGCACGACGCGAGCCGCGCGGCGGCCCCGAGCCCCCCCCCCCTGGACTCGGCGCGCGGGGCGGCCGCCACACCGCTCACGGGGGGGCCCCGCGCTCCAGGTAGGCCAGCCCCCGCTCCACCGCGGCCGCGCGCCCGCGCTCGATCACGTTCAGGTCGTAGGGGTCCAGCGCGACGACTCGCCAGCCGGGCCTGGCCGTGGGCACATGAAAAAAAAAGATATCTATATATATATATATATATATATACATACATACATACATATATATATGTGTAATGTATATACATATATATATAATGTATATAGGATGTACATATATTGTGTATATATATATATTGTATATATATTGTATATATATGTTGTATATATATATGTTTTGTATAAACAAAAAAACTCACCCCCGACTGCGCGCGGGCCCGGGCCTCTGGGCCGCGACCCCGCGGGCAGCTCACGGGGCGCTCCCTCCGCGGGCGCCCCGCTCGGAGCGCGGCCGTGCGACCGCGCAGCCGCGGGGTCGCGCCCCCGGAGTCCAGGCCGCGGGGGCGTGGGCGCGGGGACACGTTCGCCGCGCGTGGCCTGGGGCGGAAGCTGCGGTACCAGGGGAAGATCCCTGGGATGAGCCTCGCGGCCTCCTCCCTGCTGAAGTTGTAGAGCTCGTGGTTCCCGACCAGCCTCTCTATCCGCACCGGCACGCCGTCGTTCAGCGGCTCCCACTCCCGCAGGACCCTGGCGAGGCTCTCGTGGGAGTCGCCCCTGGCCTCGCACTGCTGGTCGATGATGTCGCCCATGTCGGCCACGAAGTCCAGACGATCCTTCTGCCGCCGCCAGTCTCTGACCGCCAGCCTGAGGCTGTCCAGCGCCCCGCGGTACCCCCTCCTCTTCGAGTAGAGGATCGACTGCAAAATTGGTTTGCCCCAAAATTAAGATTCCCGCCGAATCCTCTGAAAAAAACGACGAATGTTCGTAGATGTGCCAGCATTATACGTCTTTTCCATTGATTCGACGGAAAAAATAACTCTGGGGCGCTGAAGTGTTGTCTGCAGTCGATCCCCTGTTCGACCTCTGGGTGCCAGCGAAGTTCCAGGCGTCCTCCACGTCCGCGTACTGCACGTCGGCCACCGCGCCGAAGCGCAGGCCCGGGCGCGCCGAAGAGGGCGGGGGGTCCGGGCAAAGAGGGGAGGGGGTCAGCGCATCACGGCAACAGGCACGTGCGCGGACGAGAGGAGGGGCGCCAGGGGGCGCATGGAAAGAAGAAAAAGAAGAAAAGAAGAAGACGAGGACGACGACGAATAAGAATAAGAAGAAGAAGATGAAGAAGAAGAAGAAGAAGACGAAGACGAAGACGAAGCACAGGGGGCCACGAAGTCTGGGAGATCTCGTGGCCCCGGCCCTGATACCCACACACACCCACACACCAGGCCCCAGACATGCGATGTCTTGAGTTTTTGTACACGGGGTCCCTGGACGTCGATGATGACGACGGCAACGACGACGACGACGACGACGACAACGATGACGATGACGAGGACGACGACGACGACGACGACGACGACGACGACGACGACAACCATGACAATGACAACGACGATAACGACGATGACGACGATGACGATGACGACGACAAATGATGGCAATGTCTGGTGCTGCGCTGCTGCGCGCGTCAGGGCCCGGACGTCCCGACCCTTCCCTCGGGGCCGGCTTCTCATCCTGAGTCGTTTGTGCCAAGGCCCCAGGGGGGCCCGGCCCCCCGAGGCCGACGATCGCCAGAAGCCTGCCGTCTGGCACCCCGCTCCTGTCCGGGACCTCGCCCCTCACACCGGAGGCCTCCCGGATGGGGTCGGAGCAGCTGGCGTCGGAGGATCGCGCCGCACCGCCGATGCATCGCCGATGCATCGTCGACGCATCGGCGATACATCGGCGACGTCGGCGATGCAGCGGCAGCGTCCGCGCGGAAAAGATCAGGCTCCACATCGAGCCGCATCGCCGATGCATCGGCGATACCTCGGCGACACGGCGCGATCCTCCGACGCCATCTACTCCGACCCCATCTGGGAAGACTAGACACACACACACACACACACACATGTACACACACACATATATATATACACACACACACTCCTCACAAAACCAGGGAACACATCCGGCTCGAGCTCCTCGAGACCCTCTCATTCTAGACACAATCGAGCTCCCCGAGACGCTGACGTCTGGGACCCCCCCTCCCTTGGACGCCCCCGCGCAGGACGGGCCCGCGCCCACCTGGGCGGCGCGCACGGGGGGGCAGGGGGCGGGGGGGAGGCTCCTTAGAAGGTGGCTGCTTCTCGGACTGACTACCTACCAGACCACCCCACCCCAACCCGAAGACCCGAATTTCGGGTTGGGGGGGGGTAAGGGTTCCACATGTGTTTTTTCGATGTTTCCCGAGCCCCCCACTGGAAATCGAAGGTAAATCTGAGCCTTCGGGTTGGGTTGGGGTGGTTTGGTGGGTGGTGACAGACGAAGGCGCCAGCCCGACACCTCGAGATCAGGCCCGCGCCCGTTCTTCAGAGGCAGGGGTGCCCCTGAGGCGCCTCCCTGAGATCCGACGCGCCGAAAAAACTGCCACATCGAAAAAAAAAAAAAAATCACGCCCGGAGCCCGAGACCCTGGACCACATCCTTCTGCATCAGTTTCGAGCCAGATCGATATGTGAGAGCCCCGGGGTCAGAAAAAAAACGAAAACGCCGGGCTCGAAAAAAATGAGACACCATGATCTCAAGGCTCCCCCCCTCCCCCCACAACTCTTAGGTCGGGCATGTCCTCCTACAGGCGGATTTTGAAAGAAAAATCAAAAATTGTCCCAAAAATCTGGGAAAATAATCCAAAATGATTGAGCAAACAAGGACCCCTAACCCTTTGGGAGGGGACCTAGGTTAGAAGGGCCAGGAAAATTAGGGATAGGGGGACTTTTCTGCAGGTGTATCCAACCAAACCGCCCAGAATCATTATCCCGAATGCGAAGACGGGGACCTCAGTGAGGCTACGTCTTCATCGTGTTCTTAGGGTTCGAGGTTCTTGTATCCTCAATGACCTGAGGAGGCCTCCCCTTCCCCCCACAAGGCTTAGGTCGGGCATGTCCTCCTACAGGCGGATTTTGGCAGAAAGATGAAAGATAGTCCCAATCAAAACTCAAACATGGCCGAAAAATGGTAGACAAATTGTCACCAGGCTGTTAGCTCCTGCTCCTATTCCCCTCCTACGCGTTCTTTTCTTCATTGGCCAAGTCGCGCACACGAGGACACACCCCGGCCCCACCCCGGCCAGCGGCGCCGGAGGGAAAAAGAGGGTGGGAGGGCGGGACAAGCGGTCCCCCCTGTGACCCAAAAGGCTGCGGAGAAGACAAGGGGGCAGAGGGGGAAGTGAGACGGATGCAAGCAAGTGCGGAGGGAGGGTGCAGAGAGACTAACTACGCTTCACATTTGTGAATCCGCGTTAGCTCCTGCTCCTATTCCCCTCCTACGCGTTCTTTTCTTCATTGGCCAAGTCGCGCACACGAGGACACACCCCGGCCCCAATGCCAATGGAACGGAAAAGGGGGGGTGGCCACGGTGCAGCGGGCAAGCGCGCCCACGTGGCCGCGCTCAATTCTCGGGGCCCGAATCATCGATGACCCCTTGCGCGAGCAGGCCAACTGCAACTTCGTCGCCCGACACGTACGGTCGCGCGGACGTGACAGAGCGCCAGCCACCACGGGAAAGCATGGCTTCGACTCCGGAGGCCGCAAAGACGTCGCTCGCAGCTCCGCGCCGGACATCGCGCCCAAACCACACCTCGGGGCTGGCGACCCCGACGGCTTGCAAGTGGCGCCGGAATTCGGCCGTCCACGTCGCAGGCGTATACCCGCCAAACGGAGGGCCCCCAGCTGCGATCGCATGGTCCCACACAGGAAGCCAAGTGTGCAAACAAATGCCCTCGTCCGTGCCGCACAAACAAAAAGCATGAAGGGTGCACAGATCCACCCGCTGCTTTCGCCGGATGGGGCCATAGATAAAACGCCCCCCAGCGACCTGTACAAGATCACGCTTGCACTGCGCGAACAACTCAGAGGGCATCCGCAACAGAAAGTTGTATGCCAAGACGGCGATGATGCACCACCACTGTCGCTGGTGCGCCAACGCATGGCGGAGCAAACGCCGCAAAAGCCGGCGATCAACCTTCTGCCTCGGCAGTCTGGGCGTCCGGCACTTCGCGGTGCCGAGCCTGATGCCTTTCAAAATGACATCTTGGTCACCCTGCCACGGCACGCCGGCCACCTGGTGCGCCAGGGCCCACGCGCTCAACCAACCACGCTGCGTTGACGCGCACGCACACACCGCCGCGACGCGGCGAATGTGCTGCACACTGCACCCCAGCGGGGGCTCACCCAAGAGCTCGGAAGCCCATGCAACCATACGCAGATGCGACGCGTATGTAACTAGTGTAGACGGTACCGTTTTGCACAGAAACCGGCTCTCAGCAACTGTGTCGGCCAGCCGGAGCAGGTCCGCACCTTGAGCACGAGCTTCGCTCATGGCCTGCAGCACCACGCGGGGCGGGGCGCCATCTGGGTGCCTGAAAGAGCACCCCCTGTCCCGGCTCAGCGCCGTCATCATGTCGACGTTCTGTCTGGTGGCAGCACCGCGCAAGCTGTCCACCACGCCCCAATACGACGACCAGGCCTCAGCGGGGCCAAGCACACGCGGAGCACCACAAGCAGTGGCCTGGACCCCGCGGGGAGTTGCAGCAGCACGCGGGCAGCCGAGCGCGCTGCCGCTGCCCCCGGGCACAGCGGCGCAAGACTGCCCAGCGGGACCCCCCCCGGCGCAGCCTGGGGCCTCGGAAAGCCCCTGGGCGACCGGCAACACAACCCGCGCGGTTGCCAGAGCGGGGCCCGACGGGGCCTGGAGCGCTGCCGCAGCGGCGGCGGCGCGGGGCGCGGGCGCCTGACGGGCCTGCTCCCGGCGGCCCTGGGTCTTGAGCTTGCCGTGAAGGACCCGCGGCGGGGAGCGCACCGGCGCGCACCTATGCAGGCGCGGGGCCATGCGCCCGGCGGGGCGCGCGGGCCAGGAGCCGAACGAATGTGGGCACGTCGATCTTGAGCCTGGTAGCGCTGGGCGTCGTCGTCCGCCCGGTCGCCCCTCTCCCCTGGGCCAGAAGGGGGCGAGGGAAGGAAGGGAGGGGGAAGGGGCGGGGAGGGGTTGCCAGAGCACCGTGCCCTCAGACTTCTCCACGCTGCCGCGGCGACGACTGCCCCGCAGGCCCTTGGAGTGAGAGGAGGCGGAGGGGGAGGAGGAGGAGGAGGAGGAGGAGGAGGAGGAGGAGGAGGAGGAGGAGGAGGAGGAGGAGGAGGGGGAGGAGGAGGAAGAAGGGGCAGCAGCAGGAGCCAAGAGGCAACAGCAGCAGCAACCAGCGGCGGCGGCAGCAGCAGCGGCCCCTCGTTGTTTAGCCACGCGAAACAGCCCTCGTGTGGTAGCGGGACAGATCGACGCCCAAGGTTGGCGCGACCTGCAGAACAGAGGCCCCGAGCCCAGTGAGAGCAATTTCACCGTCCTCCCGCGACGCCGCGTCCAGCGGGTTCGACTTGGTGTGAACATACTCGAACCAGCACCGGATGTCACGCTGGCAGAGAAGCTCGTGCACGGCACCGACAACGCATGCAACGTAGGGGGACCCGCTGTATCCCCGGACGCAGCCGGCGAGCGCAGCGGTGTTGTCACCGAAGCAGAGAAGACAATGCGAGCGGATTGTCTCGCCCCACACCTCCAGTGCTTTGGCGATCCACCACGCTTCGGCCCCGTTGATGGCGTGCTGATGGGACGGCCCCAGCTGTTCAAGCACCGCGCCCGGCAGCACGACCGAGAAGCCCTCGCGGAGCTCCCGCGCCGCACCGGGGATGACGAGCATGGCTGCGGCGCGCCTGGTCGACAATGCTGCATCACCATACAAAATAGCCACGGGAGTGGCCGGCGAAACGAGCGGCTGCGTGCGCGGGCGCGCGCGTCGCACCAGGTGCGCCCACAAGCGGAGGGCCACCTGTGCCTGCGGAGGCCATTCGCCAGCGCGCTGGGCAGCCTCAAGGTGCCCGAGGGCGTCGTACAGCGGACGCCGGGCGTGCGCCCCGGCTTTCCCCTGCAGCCCCCGGGAGGCGAACACGAGCCTGCCGATGCAGGTGGACGCCGGCCCTGCCTGCGGGCGGGACCCAGCGAGTTCCTCGCATTCTAGAGCAAGCGGCTCGCGCCGGCAACTGCGGTTGCCGACTTCGGGGCCCTCCTGGCGGGAGGTGAATACAAGCCCCAAGAGGGGCAGCTGTAAGCCGTGCGCGCTCTTCGCATCGTTAGTGTCGTACT
Organism: Prorocentrum cordatum; assembly: GCA_963575745.1. Lineage (NCBI taxonomy): Eukaryota > Dinophyceae > Prorocentrales > Prorocentraceae > Prorocentrum > Prorocentrum cordatum. The sequence goes on from CAUYUJ010015722.1 coordinate 277,547, forward strand.
CTAAAACTTTCAGTACCTCGCGGAGGACGAAACGAGCCGACGAGGCGGACCACGGTGGTTCCCACGTCCAGAAATCATCAAAATAATTACCAGCATTAATGAAAAACCACCGGCACAGCACGTCGCGTAGACAGCGGAACACGACATTGGAGTTAGTTACGGCACCTCCAGTGCCGAAGTCCTGCGACAGAAGTTCCCGCCCAACTACTTCCCGGCCCTGCGGGTCCCAAAAAAGTTGGACGACTCGCACTGGGGAGCGGCAGCGGCTGACTTGGTGGTACGCCTTTCGCAAATCATCTCTGCTGCCAACAGGGGGCGCGCCGAACGCGAGCTGCGAGGCAACCATCTGCGCAAGTATAACCTCGCTGTCCGAACATACGATTTTCTCACTGGCCGCCCAGGCCCTGTTAAAGCAGCACCCGCCCGGGGAATCCGACGCATCCGCGCACGCACGGACCTCCCAGGCGCAGGACGGCGCAGCGGCGCTGTCCTCCGACCACTTGCGTTGCCAGACGGGGAATTTGCGGCAGAAGACTATATCATCTCCGTTGGCGGGCCCCGAACGGAAGAAATCCACGGGATGAGGCGGCCCTAAGGAACCCGTCTGCTCGGCCTCTACGCCCTGTGTCCACAAAGCATCAGCATGCGGGTGGCTTCTCTGCACTCGCTGCACGAGCTCCCAGTTGCGGGACCTGCTCTCTTGGAGAAGCTGGCTGACCGACCAGGCGGGCGCGGTCGCCGTCGCACGCGGGAAAATGCCGGACTCCGCGGCCACCCCCGTGTCCCGGAGGCCCTGGTGGAGGCACTGCAAAAAGGAAGCGGCAGGGGAGTCGAGGAGGCGGAGGAGGCGGAGGAGGAGGAGGGACGGCTTGCGCGCGAAGTGGGCGATGGCAGGATCCACTTTTTTAGTTGAACCTGCTCATCGTGCAGCTCCCGTTTCCAGACTCTGAGCAAAGCCAACCTTTTCAAGCGAATGTCCTTGACAGCGCTACCGAAACGAATTTGCCCTGCAATGGCGATCGCCGCGCCCTCGGCCACGAAAGGTGGCTGATTCACAGGGTGAGCACCGCGACCTGCCACGTCGAGCGCTGCCGCGAGGTGTTCGCTGGGCAGCAGGCCCGAAGACTGGACCACGTTAAACACGCGGCGTGGCTGCACTGCCACAGAAGGGTCGCCACGCCAGCCGTAGACGACAGAAAACGCTGCGCCCTCGCCAGGCAAGGCGTGCCCAGCGGCTGCAGGCACCAACGCTAGCAGGTCCGCGTTGGAACTTAAAACCTTAAAGCTCAGCGCGCTCGGCGGAGCACGCGGAGGCGGGGGAGAGGAGGTCGGGGGAAGGGCAGAGGAGGCAGGAAGAGGCGGGGAGGCGGGCGAGGACGAGCCGACTGTCAACTGACAGGGGAAGCGGAGCGCCGCTGCACAGAATCACTCGCGGCCGAGCCCTGGCCACGCAGTGCCAGGCCGTGCGCGGCCTGCCGCAGGCTGGCCCCTCACTTGCGCTGCGGGGGGGCGCGCTCGCCAGGCCCGCGCCCCCTCGGCGGAGGGGTGCGGGAGCGCTCGCGGCGCGGCTCCGGCTGCTCGCGGCCCCCAGCGGCGTTGTCCCTCCGGAGGAGCTCCCTGCCGTTGGCCTCGAGGTGCGAGAGGAAGCACCTCATGGACCCGGGGCCCGTGGTGCGGCAGAACGGGCAGCCGTGCCGGTACGTGCACCTGTTCGCGTTCGCGCAGTTTCCGAAAAGGAACCGCCGGCAGGGGAAGGGCGTCGTCTGCTGGCGCTCGCCCTGCCCTGCCGCGGCGGCAGCCTGTCCCGCGCCGGCAGCCCCGCGCTGCTGCCCGGCCTCTGCCCCGACCTCGGCCTGGCAGCGCGACAGGAGAGACCAGTCCATCTCCCCGAGAACGCGGGCAACGTTCTCGCGCCCTTCTGCGTCGTTGCTGCCGCGCTTGCTGGCTGCGTCAGCCTCCCGGAGGAGGCGCGCGGCGTAGAACGCCGACGCCCTCTCGGCCTGCCCAGGCGGGACGGCGTTGTCTGCCGCGGCGGCGGCGGCCTGGCCGACCCAGTTCAGGGCGTCGCCCCAAGTGGCGCGGCCCTCAAGGGCAGCGGCCCAGACGCGCGCAACTCCTGGCACAAGGTCTGCGCCAGCGGGCGCTGTAAGCGGCCCACGTCCTCCACCTTGGGCGCAGGTGTCTGGAGGAACCGCCCGGCCTTGCGCGCCGCGGCGGCGGCGCGCAAGACGGACTCGTCGGGTTCCAGGCTGCGAAGTGGTTCTCCTTGGCCGGCGGTCTGCACCAGCTTCCGCAGCTGGTCTGCGGGGTCCTTGCTCCCCCGTCAGCTCCTCGAGCGCCTTGGCGTCCTGCCTGACAGCCGCCGCCACGACCTGCCCCAAGAAGAGGTTGCCGCTGGCTGCGGCCTGGCCGGCTGGAGGGTGCCAGGGCGAAGCCCCTGTCCAGTCGCCCGGCGGGCCGTCGAACGGGGACATCGCGGAGCCTGCCGGAGCGGCCTCGGAGACGGGCCTGGCCGAGTGGCCTTTTGCAGGCATGGCCCCCAGGAGCTCGTGGATGACTGCCGTGGCCCGGGGGCCGAGGTCCCCCGGCAGGCTGCGAAGGAAGGCCCTGTTGCCCATGTTGCCGATGTCCTTCAGCAGCTCCCCAGCATCGGGGTCGTTATACCCACACTTGACCAAGGCTTCTGTGAGACGAATCCACCGCGCCTCCTCTGTGAGGGCGCAGGCCGCCGCTCCACATGTAGCGAGCTTCTCCTTGAGGGTGCCGAAAGTCGTGACTCCTGCCAGCGGGTCTGCTGCAGCCGGAGCGGCACCCAAGGCCGCGGAGGCCTGTGCAACCGGGTCGCGGGCAGCTCTTGCAGCTACGCCTCCGGCCCCGGGTGCTGCTGGGCCGAGTGGCGCTGCTGGAGCTGCGCCTTCTGGCATGGGTGCTGAAAGGGGAAGGGTGGGGATGAAGTAAGAAAGTAAGCTTCGGGAGTAAAAGACAAGCGGTCCCCCCTGTGACCCAAAAGGCTGCGGAGAAGACAAGGGGGCAGAGGGGGAAGTGAGACGGATGCAAGCAAGTGCGGAGGGAGGGTGCAGAGAGACTAACTACGCTTCACATTTGTGAATCCGCGTTTTTTTGTTTCTGACTCTCTTTGAATCTTCTTCCTGTAGGGACACATACCCGACTTAGCACGAGTCCCCCTGTAGGGATTTTGGCAGAAAAATGAAACATAGTCCCAAACAAAACTCAAAAATGGTCGAAAAATGATAGAGAAATTGTCCCCAGACTGTATTTTTCTGACTCTCTGTGAATATTCTCCCTGTAGAGACACATGCCCGACTTCACACGAGTCCCCCTCTGCGCGCGCGCATGGCCGACCAGCCTTTTGGGAGGGGACCCAGGTTAGGAGGGCCAGCAGCATTAGGGATACAGTCAAAAACCCTAATAAGGACGCGCGGTAAGGACGCAAGACCCTTGGAAGCCGAAGTTGGGATTTTTGGGGCGGCGGGCGAAAAAAACCTCAAGGACGCAAGAGCGAGGAAGAGCAAGGACGCAAGGGCACCCTGAGAAAAGTCGCGCGTCCTTATTAAGGTTTTTGACTGTAGGAGGCCTCTCCTGCGGGTGTACCCAACCAAACCGCCCAGAGCTATCATCCCGAATGCCCCTGAGGCGCCTCCCTGAGATCCGACGCATCAACAAAAACTGCAACATCGGGGGGGGAAAAAAGAAAAACAAAAAAAAAAAAAAAAAAAAAAAAAAAAAAAAAAAAAAAAAAAAAAAAAAAAAAACGCCCGAAAAAACGGCTTGAATAGTTTTGAATTTTCCTCCTGTAGATTGAGCCCCAAAAAGGACCCCTAACCCTTTGGGAGGGGACCTAGGTTAGGAGGGCCAGGAACATTAGGGATAGGGGGTCTTTCCTGCAGGTGCATCGAACCAAACCGCCCAGGATCAGCACCCAGAATGCGAAGACGGGGACCTCAGTGAGGCTACGTCTTCATCGTATGACTAGGGGTTAGGGGTTCTGCGAGGAAAGAACAATGACATAAGCATAAGAATTCGGAGGTCAGCGCAGATTTCTCGGATCGGCGCAGAACCCCCTCTGGCGCGCGGAGCGCGCCAAGGGCGGCGCCGGAGGCGCCGCCAGGGGGCCCCAGCGCCGATCCGAGAAATCCGCGCGGACCTTCAAGTTTTTACGTTCATTTCATTGATCGTCCCCCTAATCTATCCTAAATGACCTGAGGAGCCCCCCCACAGAGATCCGATGTCGTGATTTTTCAACCAGGGATCCCCGGAAATCTCGACCCATTCCCCCAGAACCGGTTTCTCATCCTGAGCCGTTTTTTGACAGTCCCAGGGCCCGGCGAGGGCCCCTAGAGGCCGAAATACGAAAATAAAGACCCCCTTCTTGATTTTTTGTTTCAGTGCGTTGGATCTCTGGCTCCCCCTCCCCCCCACGAAGTCCCCCCTGAGGAGGAGGAGGAGGAGGAGGAGGAGGAGAGGAGGAGGAGGAGGGAGGAGGAGGGGAGGAGGAGGAGGAGGAGGAGGAGGAGGAGGAGGAGGAGGAGGAGGAGGAGGAGGAGGGGAGCTGCGCGTGGCCGACCACCCTCGCCCGACGCCCCGCGCAGCGCGCCGGCCCCGCGCGCCGCCCGGCCGCGCGAGGCCGCGCGGCGCCGCCGCGCGCGGCGCGCCGCCGCGCGGCCCCCGGCGGCCCGCGAGGCCCGCCGCGGACGAGGAGGGCAGCACAGCCCACCCCCCTTCCGCCTCCCTCCTCTCTCTCCCCCCCCTCTCCTCCTCCCTCCCCCCCCCCCTCCCTCTCCCTCCCCCTCCCCTCCCCTCTACAATGCATCGCGTACCCTTTCGGGATCATTGCCCTGCTCGACATCCGACTGTGCGAGTAGAAAGGGATCTGCGCCATGGTAAGGGATGGGAGGGAGGGGTAGGATGTCATATATGACGCGAGCGCACCTAGCTTGCCTTCTCCCCCCCTCCCCTCTCCCTCCCTCCTCCCCCCTCCCTCCTCCACTGAAATGTTTGTAGCTAGCGAACCCGCATCCTTGAGCATTAATACGATTTACAGTCCGAACATGTTTGCTACTGCCTGCTGTCTGCACTACACATCTCTGAACAGATACTACACTTGATCTTAGTCAAGGGGGTCTCCAACACGCATAAAATCCCACTCTCGTTCTACTCTCTAGGAAACTCTGCGCCAGAGAATCGCAAGGAGGCCCGGCGGTGCCTAGAGCACGCTACATTGAAGTCGGAGGTGTACGTCAGTACACACCGCAGTGAAGATGTACATGAGTACTCACCACGGTTGAGTTGAACATAAATACACATCGTAATGAAGACGATGTCCAATCTATCATGCATAAAAAACTCGTTGTGCTCATTGACAGCACCAATTATCAGAGCGAGATATATGAGATACCCCAAGACTTCTTGAATTCTGAAATACAGCGTAGCATACAAATATCCAAACCATCACTCACAGCGATCCATACTAGTTGAATCTCTGGATACTCTCCAAATCTGATTCCGGAAAAAAAAAAAAAAAAAAAAAAAAAAAAAAAAAAAAAAAAAAAAAAAAAAAAAAAAAAAAAAAAAAAAAAAAAAAAAAAACGCTTGGTCGATGTGATAACTGCTTGCAGGTTATGACCTTCTTGCTGCCGTAGAACTTCGCAATGCCCGTCGTCAACAGATACATGAGCTGAGGAAAGACACCAGGTTTCGTCAGCGCGTCACTGAGCATCACGTCCGTTGGAATATGTATCGTATATCGTTCTCGTCCTGTCATCCGTTCTTCTCTCAGGGCCATGACGGCCAGCCTCTGCTGTCGATCCTGAAGAACTCCTTTCAAGCCTGTCACCAGCTCGAACATGTCTTTGCAGTCTGTAAGGTGATCAATTGGTAGTACGTACTGGCCTGAGTTGCTCATCTCGATGAGAACGGTGATCATCTGCTTGGTCGTGCATCTTAGAGCTAAATGCATCTCAGTCAGCCTCATAGCCACCATCTGCGCTCCCGACACTACGGCCGGTCCACAGTGGGTCTCGCCCATGGAAGTGGAGTGTGCAACCTTCTTCGCCTTACTGCTTATGGCCATCAACACATGACATTTGCCAGAAAGAGACGTCGCATCACGAAGAAGATGTGAGCTGTCAATGTTCAACTCCTTGTCCCCCATCAGAAGCACAAACTGGCCCTCTTAAGAATAAACTGAGGCCTTCGTAGTATGATTGGCGTCGCCTACGGCTCGTAAACAGAACGGTGAACTCAGAAACGGATAATGTAGTCCAACCAATGCCGTGTCACTCTGAGCTCGTTTCAGCAACGCGTTCGCCCTCTTCAGGTGCGCAATCCTAGGCTCATTGTTGAAGCCCTGCAGCTGAGTCACCTCTGTCATGATATGAATGTTACATTGGCACAGGAACAACATCGAAGTCAAGATGCTTCTGAAACCATGAGCATCTATTCCTGACACCATCTTATCGTCAGCTCCATCAGGTACTTGGCAGAAGGATATCTTGCTCAGGTGGTCGATCTGCTGCAATAGTATCGTGCCGTCCTTCAGTCTTGGGTATGGTGCACCATTGTGAGTGAATGGAAGTTGTTGCCGTTTTACTGCTCCGAACTTGGCCTCCAGCAGTCCAAGAAAATATTCGAGATGCTTGGAGTGACCGGCTGATAGAAGATCATCGACATGAATGGATAGAGCTGCTGCCACACCGTCAATGGAGCGTGCCTCTTGAGCTCGGTCTCGGATCTTGTCTGGTAAGTCAGCATACGTCCAGTAGACAAAGTTCTCGTCCCATAGACTCACCCTAGCACGAAGAACGTCCACCAGGTATAGCGCCAGGGCAACTTGCCAGAGGCGCGGCGCGACAACCAGTCCATACATGGGTTTAAGCAACTCCAATACAAACAGTTCAACGCCCCATTCTTTCACATGAATGCCGCTGCGTGGTAACTTGTCCAGCAATCGCCAGACATTCGGCGGAAGAGCCAGAAACACCCTTCGCACCGTCTCACAGTTGATCTTCAACTCCTTCGCTCGACGTCTGATCTCATCGATGCTCAGGCCCTGCAAAAATACCGTGCTGATGTCCCAGCTCTCGAGCTCGAAGCCCTCATGTACTTGAGCGGTCGAAACAATAAGCTTTTGGCTCAACCTGTTCGCCGCGCTCCAATGTCGTTGGATCTCGTGCTCCTGCTTGTCCAGGAAGCCGCGTCCACACAGCCTGCTCTTGACGATCCACTCTTTCAGCTTCGCGTCATATTTCCATTTCCTGACCCACACCGCATCGATGATGTTGCTGCGCCCCATCGAGCGTCTCGCCTGGCACGCGAAGACCTTGTGGTCAACAGAGGCACCCAGCTCCTTGAGGTCTGCCTCTTCTACTTTCTGCCAGTGGGTCAGGACGTCCTCCTCGTTCAGGTCGTCAGTCTCCTTGACGCCGACGCGGCTCTGAACCTCGCCGGTACGCGTACAGAACAGGAAGCAACAGCTTTGCCTCCATGGCCCCTTGATCGTCCACAGGGCCTGCGAAGAGCTCCAGGGAAGTTCACCTTTCTGGGTGCTCGTCAAGTAGGAGTGCGTCTCTGCATGATCCTCGAGAAGGTTGGAAACAACATCGTCCATGCATGTCTCCTTCAGTTTGTTGAGCATGTCCTCTTCGCCGCTGCGCCAATTGATGGCGCTGTTGAGAGTATTGTAGCGAGCGAAAAGATCTCCATCCTGTATCGGGATATGGTCGTCCGTCTGCGCGTCCTCCTCAGCCTGGTCTTATGATGTCGCCAAACTCCCTCTCCAGGTCACCCGCGGTGTTCTGCTCAGGTGCCGGTATCAGCTGCTCAAGAGGTGCTCGATCTTGCACATGAGGGTAATCTTCAGCAACCTCGGGAACTTGAGCGGCCGGTGCCTGATGATCTGCTAGCGGATGTGGTTCATGATGTTCCAAGTCGTCAATCCGCTGGCGAGGATATCTTGGCCCCAGACTGAGTGCACTCGTCTCTGCCACGTCTCGGCGAGAACGCTTGTCGTGAGCTGTCCTGTCGTCCATAACCGCATCGCTCGCTTGACCTGCCTGCTCGTCTGCTCTTGGTGCTGGCATGATGCGTATCGATCTCGATCGGTCTCCAGCAGCGTCGTCAGGTGGAGCCTGCGCTGCTTTCATGTCCCAGTCACGCTGCATCATGTCACTCAGTTCGCCTGCGAGGTCCACATCGTCGGTCTCGGGTGCCGGCAGTGGAGTTGGAGCCGGTTGTACTGGAGCAGGTTGTGCAGGAGCTGGTTGCGGTTGTGGTGGTGCCTGACGAGCTGGAGCAGCCAGAGGTTCTCGCTCCATCATTATGCTCAGCTCTCTTTCCAGATTGCTGTTGTCCAGACTCAGATCATGATCGGATTCATCAGGTACTGGATGCATTCGAATGTCTTCATTTCCTGCCACTGGAACTGTCGGTTGTGCCTGTGATGCTGGCTCAGCTTGCTGCGGCGCCGTGTCCAGTCGCACCGCAAGTGGATCCTCCTGCAGCTGAGGTGGTGGCTCAGCAGGTGGAGGAAGAGGAGGCTCCGTGAGAGTCTCGTTCAACCTGCTTCTCTCGGTAGATGGCACAGCCGCCGTAGTGTCCATCCAACCGTCCAGGTCAGGTAATAAGCTGATCATGTCCGCCACATCGCGATCCACATCTCGAATACTGTCAGGTGCCACTTCGATGCGAGAGAGATCTTCCATGTCTGGTATTCTGTGCTCGTCCAAGAAGGGGTCGACCAGAGCTGGCATCGAATAGAACATAAGGAAGGAAGTGTTCTCCCATTTGAGAGTCGTCAAGCTATTGATGATCACACCCTTGCTCGGGTCCACTTCAAAGGTGAAATAATTGGTGTGATCCTTCCTTTCCCACAGCGTAAGCAAACCAAACTTGACACCGAACAATGCTGGGATCCATCGCAGCGATGTGCCGTATATAACGCCGTCGATACCTTGAAGCTGGAAGATGGTCTTGCATGTGATCATGCTCAACTTCCAGGGTTGAAGGTTCACCAAGGTTTTGATGTCTGGCGTGCATTTTGTCTGTCCATCTTGGCCAATCGTCTTGCCGAGTCGTGTCACTTGTCCGTAGATGCTGCCGACGACGATGTCCATCAGCCTCCTGAAGATGTCGAGGTTTCTGTTGTCATAAGAGTCGGGGCTGAGGTTTGAAAAGCCAAGAATCCGATCAGGTGTTTGCGTACATGCCTCACAGGAAGTATATATGGTATTCCATTCCAAACGATAATGGCCGTGCCCTCTGAGATCTTCACCAACTCCGCCGGGCCGCGCCAGCCCGACTGGTCCTTCCGCTCGGGAACCCTGTAAATGTCCACGCTGTCGCCTACCTTGAGCTGGTCCTGAGGGCCGATCTGCTGTACACGTATCCTGTTCGCTCGGGCAATTCTGTCTTCGACGATCGCTCGCGCCATCTCCGACTTCGCAAGAAGACGAAGCCTGACCGCTGCCTCAAAAGGGTCTGGACAGCTGATGTCGGCGCCCTGCACAGAGTCCAGGGTGGTAGCCTCGAGGTCATAATAGTGATTTGGTGTGAAGCCCAAGACCACTTGAGATGCCGTCTGGCCGCCGTAGCTGACCATGCCGTTCGAAACCATGGCCGCCTCCTGCACCAACTCAACGTCGGATACCTCGAAACCTTGCATGGTGCACGTCCGCTTGAGCTTCATGGCGCATAATCGTACCAATTGAATCCATCTCTCCACGAGGCCTGTCATAGTGTGATCGTCGGTGCCCGCGCATCGCCTCTCGATGTTCATTTTGTCGCACGCCCTCGAGCTCAGGTCTGATACCAGTCCACCTTCTCGGTCCAGAACCATCACCTTCATCGGCCCGAAGCATCGGATCCAACATCTCAAAAGAGTGGTCAGCAGCTCCTTTGGCGTGCGATCTGCGAAAAAATCTGCCACCTTATATCGAGAGAGTTCATCGATAATGAGAACCCACGCCTTGCCCCACATGAAAAAGATGTCCAGCTGTACTCGATGATTGAATCGAAGCGGTACTGTGATTCCTGCGTGTGGCTTTGTCTGTGGGCGTGCGTGGTCTCTGCATACCGTAGATGCGATACATACCACGGTAATGACTGCTGCCAAGGTCTTGGTCCAGCAGTCCGCGCTCTTCAAAAACACAATCATGTCCGGCACAGGCGCGCGCCAGAACCTGATATGGAAGCCCAGCAGTAACCGCAAAATCTCCTCCCTGTCTGCGGCCTCCTTGAGTCGAGAGACCATCTTGCTCAGGTCATCATCGCTATCTCAGGTTCTGGTGGAGCCGATTTCCTTCCGATCTTACGCCTTGGTCTCTGTTGCTGATGCTCAGGAGGAGGAGGAGGCACTTCAACTCCAGGAGCACCCGGAACTGGTTCAGGTGCCTCAATCGGAGCTGGATCGAGTGGTTTGATGGCCGCCTCGTCTTCGCCCTTGGGCTCCTCCTTGATCTCCTGATCGATCTGCTCGGACTTCGCCCGAGGTTGATCATCTGCTGGTTCTGCTGCCGATTCTGGTGGCTCATCATCTGGATATAGATGTCCTTCCAGTTCTTTCTGCTCGGATTTGGCATGAGGTTGATCATCTGGATATTGATGTCCTCCTGATTCTTTCTGCTCGGGTTCAGCCTGAGGTTGATCATCTGGATATTGAGGTACTTCTGGTTCTTTCTGCTTCTTCGGCATCCCTCTTGGTCTCGGAGGTGCTGCTGGTGCCATCCTGCAATTTCCAGGCTTGCGCGCGTGCGCTGCTTCCGTCTTGGTGCCCAGTCGACATCTCTCGCAGCCCCAGAACGCCTGCAGTCTGAAGGTCCCGTGGACATCTTTGGCAAGAGCATCGCAGAAGGATTTGGGAAAGACTGCCGCCTTAGCCGTGCGCTTGATGCCGTCGACAGCACCAGTAAGATGACCATGTGCCACTTTGCATCTGCAGTGTCGCGCACTGGCCCGAAGAGAGAAAGTCGCATCCAGTCGCGTTCGTTTCCTCACTGGCTCGCCGAGCTCGTTGGTGGCACCATAGGAGCACTGATCGGCCATGAACGTCCTCATGATGTTCATGTCGGTGATGTCCGTGTAGTTCGGCTTGGTCCAGAAGTCGCTGTTGTGAGGGTTCTCTGCTAGGTGGTGCTGCTCGGTGCCCAGTGTCTGTCGAATGTCCTCACGCATGAAGATGATGGCTGGTGCCTGACTTGTCCTGTCTGCTTCCAGGGCTGAAGGATTATTGTGCCGGCTGGCGATAGACCATGGAGTGCATGTTGGCGACCACAACGTAGCATCGATAAGGCATTGTTTACGAAAGTCGGTCAACAGCTTCTGGTGATGAGTGTCTGCCATGTCCCAGCCGTACCGATAGTCCACTGGAAAGCCTACAGTGAGACCCTGCACGACCGCACGACGACTGAACCTGCTGCTGCCTGACATCCGCTCCTGCACCTCGATGCGATGGATGTTCATGCGGTTCATCCAGTCCTCGAGATTGTCAGGGGTGACCACTGGCAGCTGAGTCTCAAAAGTAGAACTCCTCAGGCATTGCTCGATAACTGGTCTCCAGGTGCTTCATCGTGAAATTGTTCATCGTCTTCGGCCAGAGATTTGCACCAGTCCATCTGGGCGCCTTCCATTGACGCCATCTTCTATAATATTCCTTGCTGTCAAGATAGGATGTGTCGTTGTCGTTATTGCTGTTGTAGGCGGTCTCCTTTCTCACTCTCATTCTACTCTCTGGGGTCTGCGCTTCCTCGTCACGATTATCATCAACAGTCATTGCACCAGTCGCTGGCTGAGACATCGTCACTATCTTCCCGCTGTGCTTCGCGCCGCGCGAGTCAGGTACATAGGCCCGTTGAGGTGCCGTCACCATCTTCCCGCTATACGCTCCGCTGTGCGAGTCAAGTACATGGATGCTCGATGCCAGCGCTGGTGCTTCGCTCGCTCTGTCCACACGTGCCATCAGAGCTGTCTCCTGAGTGAGTGTCGCACTCTTTGGAATATCCTCGTCGAACACCTTGTTAAAATATGCCTTCACCGCTTGTCGCAGCCGAACTCGCTCAGGGCCGGTGCCGGCATCTGGATCATCAATTGGAAACAGGTAGTGACCTGAGTCAGTGTACAACGCTCTCACGAAGGTCGTCGGTCGAGCCTTATTCCCAAGTCCGTCGAGGGTAACGATGATCAGCACACCGTCCTTCTTCGGCAAGATACACGTGAGAAGGCCCATCGTGTTGTTGATCATGGTGTCCAGCGGCATGAGCAAGGGGCAGCGGCCGCCACTTCCTCCAAGCATGTCCATGGTGAAACTGGAGTTCGGAAGCGCTGCCAAGTTGAGAGGTAACTTGCCAAGGCCCATCGACGGATTCGGTACGCCATCGATGGCTGATAACTTCGCCGCTGATGGTTTGACCTCCAAGCTCTCGCCGCTAGGCCAAAGCAACGCCTGACAGATCTCCCGCAACGTCTCGGTACCTCCCAGGTCTTTTGCCGCACCTGGGTCGATGATGATGCCAAGTTGTTTGTCACCGCGAACTGTGTGATATGCCATCGTACTGCCACCCATGGGATCATCGTCCTCATGAAAGATATGCTGACTCAACAACGCCGCGTGCATGATGTCTGCGAAGGAGCCCTTTGAGGGAGATCCCGCAGGTACATTTGTAGATGTCGGCGGTGGAGTGGAAGATCTGCCCACCGGTCGCTCATCGTCGTAGTCCGCTGGTGGCCTGCTCGAACGCTGAGGTAAGTCAAAAAGAAATCCCGTGGTAGCTGATCTCGAAGATGTAGTTGAGTGGCCGACATCATCATTGCCGGCTGTCTTGGTTGGTCGTTCCACGTAACGTCGTGCTGATGTCTCCGCAATCGGGTCCAGGAGTGAGGTCTTCGGTTTCGACGTTGTCTTGCCGTCTTTGTCTTTCCCTTTGCCCTTCTTGCCACCTTTGCGAAAACGCCGATGAGGATATTCATAGTGGTCTTCATCATCATATTCTCGAAAGTGTTCTTCGTGAGCTTGGCCTTCAGAAACTTCGTCGTAATAACCGTCTTCATGACCATATTCGCCAATGAAGTACTGGGGACAATCCTGATGTGCAGACGCGTCCTCAGCGTCGTCCGTGGGGAATGGTGACGGCGGCATATCCCACGAACCTCCACTCGATGATACAGAAGGTGCTGATGGCAGTTGCTTCATCGGTAAGTCCTCATACGCATGAAGGTTGATCCTCAAGTCGTAGCCGTCAGCACTGCCTGAGTGGAAAGATGTTGCAAAGCCTTGAGAAGCCTGTCCAGCTTGAGGCGGCTGAGGTCGATCTCGATTAACCAGGCAATCCTGAGTCTTGCGCCACCCTGATCCGCATGTGATACATCCACCACCTTTGCCGCCACTGCTGCTTCCAGCATTGACGAGTTGCCGTACTTGCCTTTCCTATTATTGCCTCCTTTGTCGCCCCAGTGACTCGCGTCGGTCGGCTCCTCATAGTGTGACTTGCTGCTGTATCGACCTTTGCCTCTGCCGAAGCCGTGTCCACGAGATTTGTTCTTTCCACGTGACTTGCCTTTGCCTGAACGTCCTTTGCCTTTGCGTCGATAGCCGCCGAACCGAAAACTAGGCCGAAAGCCTGACATCTGATATGCCTGATCCAGATCCATCTCAGTCAGCCAAGCTTCTATCTCATCCGCCTCGTACCACTTGCCATCGCCGTCGTAAGCTCCGTATGATGCCTCTCCAGATTCTGTCCAGTACTCTCTGTAATACAAGCCGCTCTCCTCATCATGAGTCCAATCAATGAGATCGCCACCGTCATCATCATAGTCCTGGTAGTACGAGAGAACATAATGTAACGATTCTTCGTCATCCATGTAGTGGTGGTGATGCGTGCTTCCAGTCGCCATCTCCTGTTTTGCAATCCTTGTCAACATTGAATACACGGTCTGAAACTTATCCAAATCTCCATCGATATGCAACTTGATGTCGCTGATACGTCTCTGTGGTAAGCCACACCATTTGAACAACACGCGCGTCAATCCAACATTGCTGATGATGAGGCCCGCTTTGTCATTCGCTTCCTGCTAACTCTCACGGGAACTGGGCAAGAACTCTTGCAGTGATTGATTGCCGCGTCGAGTGTCCAGAAACTTGTCAAGATGCTCTCCTTGTTTGTCCTGGTCGTGTATTTCAAAAGCTTCTGTCAACTTCTGCATTAGATGACCGGCGCCACTGATACTGGCCTCCTGTATGACATTGTCGTTCGCGTCGCGCTCCTCATCCTGACGTGCCAGTGCCAGCGCAGCGTCACCTTTGATAACCGTTCCATTCCGTGTGATCTCTAGATTCATCGCGATAGTGAATGCTCTGTCCAACAAGCGTGCCGCCATGGCTGGTCCTGCTTCTCGCTCATCCAATGGCGTCAGCCGCCACCACAAGTGTAATATTTGCACATAGGCCTTGAAGGGGTACGTATCATCAAACGGCTTCCAGCCGGGCGGCACATATCGAGTGAACTCCTGAAGTGTTTGGGGTGTCTTGTAATCTGCCATGGCTGCAAGATATGTCAATATGCCCCAGAAATGCGAAATCCAACTTCTGCTCCTGTTCAGCCTCGTCGGCCGTCGGTGGTGGAGTCGATCTCCACGAGAAACGTCGCCTGGTAGACCACCAGGCCGGGTAATGGATACACGTCTTTCACTCTTGAAGAAGCTGTTCTCCGCAGTGAAGAACCCAAGGATCGCCTCGTAGGTGATCACAAGTTTGAAGATGAAACAGAGCACCGCTGGGATGCTCGCGGAGTCGCGCTGCAGCAGCGCGAGTCCGAGGATGTCGCTCCCCGAGTATTGCGCCGCCTGGCGCGGCGCCGCGCGCGTGGGCCGCGCGCGAGAGGTATTGGAGCCGTAGCTCCGCTACCAAACTGAAATGTTTGTAGCTAGCGAACCCGCATCCTGGAGCATTAATACGATTTACAATCCGAACATGCTTGCTACTGCCTGCTGTCTGCACTACACATCTCTGAACAGATACTACACTTGATCTTAGTCAAGGGGGTCTCCAACACACATAAAATCTCACTCCTCCCTCCCCCTCCCCCCTCCCCCTCCACCTCCCCCTCCCCCCTCCTCCCGCCTCCCTCCTCCCGCCTCCCTCCTCCCCCTCCCCCCTCCCCCTCCCTCCCCCTCCTCCCTCCTCCCTCCTCCCTCCCCCTCCCCCCTCCTCTTCCTCCTCCTTCTCCTCCTATGTCGCATCCCTGGTGGACCTTGCCTGCCCCGTTGCGGCCAATCCGCGTCGAATGCGTGTCGAATCCGCGTCGGCCTCGTCGGATCCGTGTCGAGCCCATGTCGACTCCGGGGCAGGCGAGGTCCCCCGAAGATGTAACGTGAAACCCCCACCCTCGGCGGCGAGCGAGGGGGGAAGTGAGGAGGAGAAGGACGACGACGACGACGACGACGACGACGACGACGACGACGACGACGACGACGACGACGACGACGAGAGGGGGAGGGGGGAAGAAGGGAAGGGCGAGGCGCGCGGCGCGCAACGGCAATACAGGAGGGTCGGGGAAACGTGCTCCTGCTTTCGGTTCCCCATCAGGTGCCCACCTGAAGGTCGGCGGCGAGCGAAGTGGGGGACGTGAGAAGGAGAGGGCCCTCTCAAAAGGCGGCGGGACTTCTCAAAGCCCTCCGGCCTTCTGAGAGGTTCTCTGTGTTTCGGAAAAGGCTCAGAAAACTTCTCAGACGGCTGGAAGACCTTGGCGGCGCGCAGAGGGGGGTAGGGGAAGGGAGGAAGCTTCTTAGAAAGAGGCTGCTTCTTTGAAGGCGGCGGCCCCAAGGAACCCCCAAAAGAACACCCCCAACCCAAAAAGAATGCTGCTCACAGCACTGCTCCTCAGGCTCGATCCGTTCGAGCTCCTCCTCCTCCTCCACCTCCTCCACCTCCACCTCCTCCTCCAACTACTACTACTACTACTACTACTACTACTACTACTACTACTACTACTACTACTACGACTACTACTACTACTACTACTACTACTACTACTACTACTACTACTACTACTACTACTACTACTACTACTAACTACTACTACTACTACTACTACTACTACTACTACTACTACTACTACTACTACTACTACTACTACTACTACTACTACTACTACTACTACTACTACTACTACTACTACTACTACTACTACTACTACTACTACTACTACTACTACTACTACTACTACTACTACTACTACTACTACTACTACTACTACTACTACTACTACTACTACTACTACTAACTCCTACTACTAACTCCTACTGCACTACCACTTGCTACTACTACTTACTACTACCACTACAGCTACTACTACTACTACTACTACTACTACTACTACGACTACTACTACTACTACTACTACTACTACTACTACTACTACTGCTACTACCGCGTCTACACGGGGGGTACTATAGTTTTGGCCATCAGACGTCATGCTCTCGACGCCCCCTGCCCCCCCGTAGAATCTTAGCGACATGTTTTGGGTCGGGCGGCGGTTCGACTCCGATGGGCTCTCACCCTGTCAGAATATAATATATAAATATATATATAACAGGGTAATAATTACTCCGTCTCATTTGCAATAGGGCCGGAAAACACTCCGACTTAAACCCATTCACAAAAAACATTCCGCTTGGGTCACGTTTCATCGTCCGCGTCATCATCCCCATCGACCCTGTCCTTATCATGCCAACGCGATGTTTCATTGCATTCCTTGTTGCATTGATGCCGTGAGACCCTGGGCATCCTTCTCCAATGCGGTCGCTTTCGGTTCACTGGTTGGCCGTCCCCGAGGGCCCACAAAGGCTCGCGAATCCGCATCAAGGCACCTTTGCATCCTCATCGGTCCTCCGCGGCACGCGTGACCAGCGAGGCAAGTCTCATCTTATGGTCAAAAACAATAGTACCCCCGAAGTAGAACGACTGCCAGTGCTGCAATTGCAACGGCGACCGCTACCACTCCTGCGAGTACGAGCGCCACTACCCCAAGCCGCTACCAGTATTGACGGCCCCTGCTGCTACGACTGCACTGGCCACTCTCAGCACTACTGCTCGCACTCCTGCTGGTAGCGCCAACACCAGCACTGTTGTTTCTATCACTGCTCTCTCTTGAGCCGGTATTAACCATACGACTACTACGATTGTTGCCGCCACTGCCACCACTTACCGATGCTGCCAACACTACTACCAACGACTGCGCCTACGACTATCAATACTTCGGCTCCTTTTTTGCTACTAGTGCTGACACCGTGGGCACTCCTCATCTTCCTTCTCCACCTCATACCACTACGGCTACTAATACGGATGCAATTTCAGCCCCTACTACTACCGTGTGACTCCAACTACTACTACTACTACTACTACTACTACCACTTACTACTACTACTACTACTACTATACTACTAATAATACTGACTTGACTACTACTACTACTACTACGGACTACTTTACTACTATCTGTACTACTTACTGATACTACGGGCAATTACGGCTACATTCTACTATGAATACTACTACTACTACTACTATACTATTAGTACTCTTAACTACTTACTACCACGGACTACTACTACGACAACGACGACACAAACTACTACTTCTACTACTACTTACTAAATACTACACTACTACGAGTACTACTACTTACTACTAATACTTACTTACTACTACTATTTTAGAAAAGGAAATACTACCACAACTACTCTTACTACTACTACGACGACGACGACGACTACGACTACTACTACTACTACTACTACTACTACGACTACGACTACTACTACTACTACTACTACTACCACTACTACTACTACTACTACTACAAGTATTACTACGACTACTACTACTACTACTACTACTACTACTACTACTACGACTACTACGACTTCTACGACTACAACTTTTACGACTACTACGACTACTACTGCTTCTACCACTACTACTCCTACAACTACTACGACTACTACTACGACTACTCCTACTCCTACTACTACTACTACTACTACTACTACTACTACTACTACTACTACGACTACTACGACTACTACTACTACTACTACTACTACTACAACTACTACTACTACTACTACTACTACTACTACTACTACTACTACTACTACGTCTACTACTACTACTAAGGCAAAACGTGGCCTATGTTACCAGATTCTGAGGACCACCCCAGGATTCCACTGTATTTCCTCTGGATTCGGCAGGCTTCATTGGCATTCCTCTGGGTTCTTGTGGACTTCCCAAGATCTCACGCGATCTCAGTAGATTCCTTCGGTTTCGTTTTTAGTCCCCACGACAAAGATGATGATGATCGTGATGGTGGTGAAGATGATAATGAAGATGCTGATGAGGATGATGACGATCGAGATGAAGATGATGATGACGATGAGGAAGATGATAAGGATTGTCATGGTCATGATGACGATGATGATGACGACGATGTGGATGTGGCTTGTGATGATGACGATGATACCGATGAAGATGAGGTGGACGAGGATGCTGATGACGATGATGATGATGAGGATGACGATGAGGGTGGGGAAGACGAGGATGACGAAGACGACAATGCGGAGGACGAGGACGAGGAGGACGAGGACAGGGTGGATGAGGAGGACGAGGACAGGGTGGATGAGGAGGACGATGACAGGGTGGATGAGGTTTGGGACGAGGACGGTCGTCGTCGTCGTCGTCGCCGCCGCCGTCGCAGCCTCCAGAGGAATTCCTTAATAATCCATTTGTTTTTGAATAGGATTTCAATTCGAAAGGGTCGAGTCCCAGCCGCCAGAGGAATTCCTTTATAATTTAGTTGATTTCAAATAGAAATTCAATAGGAAATGGTCGAGTCCCAGCCTCCAGAGAAATTCCTGAATTATCGATTTGTTTTCGAATGGCATTTCAATGGGAAGCAGTCGAGTCCCAGCCTCCAGAGGAATTCCTTAATAATCTATTTGTTTTTGAATGGGATGAGGGAAGGCGAAGGCGGGAGCATCGAGGCAGCAATAGGGAAGAGGAAGTGGACGAAGAGGGAGAGGAGGGATGACGAAGAGGACGATGATAGATTAGTCCTTGTTTTATCCACTCCCCACTTCCTGTGCAGTACCTGGTGACACGGGGGCCCGGTGCTCATGGGAAAGGGCACCCCCAGCCACAGTGCCCCAAGGGCCGCCCCCTCCCACAAAAGGGGAAGCGGCCGAGAAGCACCGCGCAACTGCCGCGCTAGGCATGGCAGCGTCTCTTCAGCCCCACATGTGTCGGCGTAGACGCGTGGTCAGGCTAGAAGGAATAGCGGCCGTGACCACACCCCCCCAAGGACCCTGTAAATGGCCCCGGCTCAACCCGCCCACCGGGTTAGCAGAGCTTTCCACGCGGTCAAACCACGGAATGACGTTAAGTTTGCTGACGGACTCCCACGTGCAACCAATGATCGCGTCTCCAGAGTCAACGCTGGAGCAACCACGGACCAGGGACGATTCAGCGGCCTCATTGTCTATGAAGTGAACCCAGAGAACGCCCCGCATGATGCCTGGCCAAGTGGATAAAATAGCTAGCGGTCCCAACGCCTCAATCTCGAATATGTCGCGTGCGTCGCTCTGGGCCCGTGTCCAATGCAAACGGACCTCCCGCGGCCCTTTAACAAACGCCGCCAGTGGGCGGGGCAACCAGGCAGGCCATATAGCAACGCCCAGCCCGGCCGATCCGCCTTCTCCGTCCGAGCGCGATACAACTACCGGTCGCACGTCGGCGCGAATGGGCACCACGCGCGGCGGCCCACCAGAAGGGAGAAGGTTCACCCACCACTGCATGGCGCACAGTAGCTGAGGGTTCAAGTTCGTTCTGGGCCCCCTCTGGCGCCGCGTGAAAGCGCGCGACATGGCGCGTCCGAAACGACCGTATAGTTGCGTCGTCGCGAACTGAAGCTTGTCCCACAAATGGCCCGCAAGACCGCTTCCAAGCGATTCTGCGGCCAGCGCATCCTGGAGCAGACAAATAATTATCGAGATGCCGGCACCAGTCATAGCTATGATGACCTCGCCGCGTGGAAACGCACTGAAACCCCACAGGGCCCCCAATGCAATTTGCGCTGCACTGGGCGGCGGGCTTTTCTTGTCAGGCACGCGCCAACCACACAAGTCAGCGAATACACGCCACAGCACCCAACCTGGCGCGATCGCGCACTGCCTTTCCACGCATAGCACGTCGTCCACGCAGTGGGATAATGGCAGCGCCGCCAGCACCGCAAGGGCGCAGCAGCACCAAGCCGGATACCTGGCAAAATTTACAGGCGTCGACCGCCCACCAAATACTTGCGAAAAAGGCGCCATGTAGGCAACCGCCTGTCTCTCTGGATCCCACTGCGCCAGCGCAGTACAGTGTAGCAATGTGTGCCAACTAGGCACTTGCTTGAACGCTTTCGCAAAATCCGACGTGAACATTGCCAACTCCGCGCCGAAAGCTTCATCCGCCACGCGGGCGCAGGCAGCGAAAGCGTCAATGTCCGCAGGGCGGTGCGTGTGCTGGTACCCAACAGTGTCGTTTTGGCCGCCTTCTAGCATATCGTCCAAGACGCGGACGGACGGCTCCGCGGCGCAAGCATGTTGCTCCCAGGTCCCGCGCCGACGGACAAAGGAAAACGATGCCCACGGAAGTTCCGCCACGGAGTAGCAGGGGCTCGACACCAGACCAAGCCGCACCTCCTCCATCGTCTTTTCCCAAGCACCAGCGTCCAAGTCCACGTCGCCGCTGGCCTTGACCCGCCGCTGGATGCGCGCGTTCCTTTGCTGGGATGTCCCAAACAATGCGTTAATTGCACTGACAGGGTGCACCGTGCGGACTAGCATGCCCGGAACATGCTGCGCCCAACCAAGCTGCAGACCAATGCAATAATCGCCCAATGCAGCATAATCCGGCGACGAGACTAACGGGGCGTTCCGCAGTGGGGCGTTCCGCAGTGGGCCTCCGGCGACCAACACGCGCTGGGTAGGCTCCGGCGCATTATCGCGTAGCATGGCTGCCTCATGAGCGCGCGCATTTGCCAGCGAACACAATAAGCTGACCATTGTTTCCCTCTGAACTATCACATCGCCCGGACAGTTCAGCTGGCGGCTGAAAGCATGGGCGACCGGTGGGAACAACGAGGGCTGTCTCACAGCAGGGTGCACGAGCGAAAGGGTCACCGACAAATGTTCATGCGACGTCAACCCATCCGGCACCAACTGGGGCAATGCCCTCCGCGAAGGCTGGACACCAGAGGCAACTCTAGTGCCAATCACCTCGGGCCGCCTCCTTCCAGAAGGCTGAAAGCCCGACGATGTGATCACAGATGCTGTGGAAGCACCCGGGGAAAGCCCATATGACCCAGATGCTCTCCCACAGCTTGCGCCCCAAGGGGGCCCCGTGCGAACGCCCACAGACCCACTACGGCGCGCCCGAAAGCTGGCCAAACGATTTTCCCGCTTGACGCCGCCTCCGGAAGGCTTGCGTGAGAATGGCCCCCAGAACATCCGCAGCTCAACTCTAGGATAACGGCGTGGTTGAAGTGCGAA
>CAUYUJ010015722.1:299243-316285 GCA_963575745.1 Prorocentrum cordatum
GAGGAGGAGGAGGGGGAGGAGGAGGAGGAGGAGGAGGAGGAGGAGGAGGAGGAGGAGGAGGAGGAGGGCGCAGACTCCCATCACAGGAAGCGGGGCGGCACGCCATCCGCTTGCAGGGCACAGCGTGTCGCCGGGGCCGCCGCGGCACGCGAAACAAAAGTGCTTCTCCGTGAGATCTCGGGGGTCCGCCAGAGGGGGAGGGCCTGGCACCGATCGACAAATTCCGCGCGGTCCTTCGAACATATGTGCTTGTGCATTGTTTGTTCCGTGTGTGTGTGTGTGTGCGCGTGTGTTTTTAGTTGTCCATCTCGACCATCAGATCTCAGAGGTCCATTCTTCTTCTTCTTCTTCGCTCTCCCTCGTCGTTCCGTTTCCCGTTCCGCTTGCCCTCGCCCGCCCTCCCTTGCTTTGACTCTTCTCTCCCTCTCCCTCCCCTCCTCACCTCCCCCCTTCTTTTCCCCACCTCCTTTCCCGTCTCTCGGGGAATACGTGCCACTGTTTAAGCGAAATCCTGGTCAATTCTCTTCTCTCTGACCCCCTCTAACATGAAAATGTACTCCGGTCTTCCCAGATATTGTGCGAACAGGGTAGCATGCTGTTCCTTCGTGCAGGATTTCGTTGTTTGAGGTTTTCGACGGGCTTTGTTTTCGAGTCCAAACGTTCCTCCCCCCTCTCCTCTCTCCCGCCCCTCCAAAAAATAGTGCTCCCGCTGCAGCGTTGGCCTGAATTCATGATCGGCTCTTTGCTCCCGTCGTTCAGAATGGCGCTCTCGCCTCAGCGCGGGCCAGAACTCTGGGCCCGAGTCCTCCCATCCTCCGCCTTCCCCTGGTCCCCCTGCTCCTCCCGATCCTCCTGATCCTGCTCTTACTGCTGCTCCTCCTCCCCCTCCTTCCGTCCTTTCTTCCTTCTTTCCTTCCTTTCGCCTCCTCCTCCTCCTCCCTCCTCCTTCTCCTGCTCATCCTCATGCTCATCCGCCACTTCTTCCTCCTTCTCCTCCTCCTCCTCCTCCTCCTCCTCCCCCAATATACATAGCTCCCCATTCTGACTACACATCGCACGAGAGGTCATTTTGAGGTCTCAGGTCCGCTAGGGCACCCATCGGTGGATAGAGAAAACTCAGCGCAACGGGTAGTGATGTGTGGGATGGGTAGGGTGTCAGGTATGGCGCTCGCGCATCTAGCTTGCCCCTTGGATCCCCGGAGGTCTGGACTCCTTCCTCGGGATCGCATTTTTATCCAGAGTTGTTTTTTGTCGAGTCCGACTCCCAGTATGGGCCTCTGGAGGCCGAAAGTGACCGAAATCCTCGTGCCGTGATTTTTGTTTACAGCGCGAGGACTTCTTCCCTCCCACTCCTTCTCCCAACCCTTCTTGCTTTCGCGACTTGTGTGGCCCCTTTTTCCCAGGATCCCAGGCTGGGCCTCAAAGGCCCGCAGTCCAAGTCAGGGTCCTGGACGGGCCTGGCTACAGTGGAAGCATCCGTTGTATACCAGGGCCTCCTTCTTTTTCTCCTCCCTTCTCTTCTCCTTTCCTCCTCCTCCTCCTCCTCCTTCTCCTACTCCCACTCCTTCGTCTTGCCACGGATGGGGGTCGTGACTTGTGGGAGGGGCTGTGGGCAGAGTAAGGCAATTGGAAAGGATAGGAGGTGTCAGGTTCCGAATTTCAATACTCGTTTATCGTGGCTTCCCAGAGCCTCCTTCGGTTGAGGGCAGCTATCGTCGTTTTCTTGCCCCCCCCACCCTGCAGAGCTCAGCTGACTGAGGCGCTGGTGGCCCGCGACCGACCGACCTCCCAGCCTCCTCCTTTTGTTGAGACATCTCGAAAGATGCGCCCAGCAGGTGCAATATTGTTCTAGACGCAACCTCACCAGCCGCTGCCTACAGTGGCGGCTGGATCGCCAATTTACAATGCGCCGTGGCCCGGACGTTGTGACCGCTCCCTGGGGTTTTCCTTGGAGCCGCCGAGTAAAAAGTAACTTCACCAGCGTTCTACGCTTACTCTCTTCCCGTGCCGGTGGCCACTCTGGACAGACATCCCAGCTGTGTGCACTGGTTTGGGTACGCCGCCCTTACTACAAGTGCTGGCTCCTCTTGGCCTGAGCCTGAGCTGCGGCTTGTTTCCTTCTCTCGGTCGTGTCTTCTCTTTGCTTCTTCCTGTCCGTTTTTTTTTTTTTTTTTTTTTTTTTCTTTTCTCTCTCTCTCTCTCTCTTTCTCTCTTTTGCTTCGTCCTCTCTGCCGCGTCTCTTCTCGCCCCTCGCTCTCCTTCTTTGTCGCTGTTCCTTGTTTTTTCGCCCTCTTGCTCTTCGTCGCCTCGCCTCCTGTGTGCTTTCGTTCGTTTCTCTTCCGCCGCGCAGTTCTCGCCACCGTTGTGGCCCTTTTCTGCCTGTGCTGTTAGGTTGTCCTGCCGCTTGACCATTTGACGGCGCGCAGCTGCCTGCGTCGCTCGCGATCGAAAAAGTAACCCCGCCAGCCATTTCTCGGACGGCGTCCGGCGTTCCCGGTGCATTTGCGATCAAAAAAGGAAACCCACCAGCCCATCCAGAAACGATGCCCAGGCGAGTTGTCCTGATCATGGATGTGACATAGAATGCAGTGGAATGAAGGGTTGGGTAAGGCGTGGTACACCTAAGAGGGGGAGGATTGAGGAGGAATCGGAGAAGGAGGAGGAGGAGGAGGAGGAGGAGGACGTGGAGGAGAAGGAGCAATAAGAGGATGAGGAGTAGGATGAGGAGTAGGGAGAGGGGAAGGGGGAGGAGGGACGAGGAAGGAGGAGGAACGGACGGATGAGCAAGAGGAGGAGTAGGAAGAGGAGGAGGAGGAGAAGGATGATGATGACGATGATGATGACGATGATGATGGTGATGATGATGATGATGATGATGATAATGATGATGATGATGATGATGATGATGATGATGATGATGATGATGATGATGATGATGATGATGACGGTGATTTGATGACGATGACGATGATTGACGATGATGGCGCGTGCACGATGATTTGTGATGAAATGATGATGATGATGATGATGATGATGATGATTGATGATGGGGTATGATGATGATGAGGATGAGGATGAGGATGAGGATGAGAGTGATGATGTGATGATGGTGATGATGATTGGATGATGATGATGATGATTGTATGGTGGTGGTGGTGGTGGTGGTGTGGTAGTGATGATGATGATGATGAGTGGAGGGTGAGTGTGGTCAGCTAGAGCGAGAGGAGGAGGAGGAGGTGGAGGGAGAGGAGGAGGAGGAGGAGGAGGAGGAGGAGGAGGGTGATGAGGATGGAGGAAAGAGGAGGAGGAGCATGAGGAGGAGGAGGAGGAGGAAGAGCAGGAGGAGGAGGAGGAGGAGGCGGAGGAGTGAGAGGAGGAGGAGGAGGAGGAGGAGGAAGAGGAGGAGGAGGAGGAGGTGGAGGACGAGCAGAATGGCCAGAGGCCCCTTGGATGCCTCTCGGAGTGGAGTCTCTTCGGATTTCTTTCGGGAGCTTCTTGGAGTCCTCTTGGGGCATCTTTGGGGTCTCTTGGCAGTACCGGGGGCCTCTTGGGGCGTCTTGGGTGCCTCTCGGGGGCCTCTTGGAGCCTCTTGGCGGTCTCTTGGGGGCATCTTGGGGGCATCTTGGGGGCATATTGGTGGCATCGTGGGCACCTCTTGGGGCCGTTCTGGGGCATCCTTGGCAGCCTCGGGGGCCATCTTTGGGCCATCTAAGGAAAAATCGATCAAAAGACAGGTCCTCCCCACACGAGGCCAACATGTTGCCCAAACCGTAGTAGAATCAATGATTTTGGCTTTCTCGCCGAGGTCTCTTGGGGCGTCTTGGGTGCTTCTGGGGGGCCTCTTGGGGCGTCTTGGGGGTCTCTTGGGAGCCTCTTGGGGTCCTCTTGGGCGGCCTCTTGGGGTCTGTCTTGGGGCTTCCTGGGCTGGCGGAACGCGTGAGAGCTCGTGGGGGGCCCTCCAGGCTCTAGCCGATGGGACGATTGGATGTTCTGCCTCGGGCGTTCTCGTTCCCTTTTCCAACGGCTTGTCCTGCGTTGGCGCGCTGGCAGCCGACGCTTCGCGCAGCGCCGGCTGCGATGCTCGTTTTCATTCTTTGCCCTGCCGAGCTTCACACTTCTCCTTGCCGAGCGGGCCCTCTTGGGGGAAAGCAGAAAATCCAGCGCCTCCCCCAGGTGGGGGTGCAATCTCGGCAGCTCCGCGGTCGCCCGCTCCCAGCCCGGACCTCCGACCTCACGATGTTCACCAGGACGAGGGCCTCCCAGGGAGAGCTCTCGACCCCATCCGTGAGACCCGTTTCCTGGCAGCGTCCTCTCCCCTGGCAGTGGCAATGTCCTTTTCCCTGTCGCCTCGTCGTTCGCCCCGACCTCTGTGCTCCTGTGTTCCTCCTCCTCCTCTTCCTCCTCCTCATCCTCCTCTTCCTCCTCCTCCTCCTCCTCCTCCTCCTCCTCCTCCTCCTCCTCCTCCCCGTCGTCGTTGTCGTCGTCGTCGCCGCCGTCGTCGTTGTCGTCGTCGTCGTCGTCGTCGGAATCGTGTGCCCGCGTGTGCAGGCTTCTCCGAGGGGGTTCCAGGCCTCATGTTTCGCCTCCGTCCCGGGTGAACAGGGCACCCGGAGCAACTCTTCGAGCAGGAGATCGACGACATAATTGTTTTACCCCGAGTTATTTTTTGTTTCTCCCTTTCTCTGGGCCATAACGTGCGTTTTGCCCCCTACCCTCTCCGCCCTCCCCCCCATGACGTAGCGCTCCCCCAGTCAGTGCGTTCCTGGCACTGCCGCAGTGCGTCCAGCACCACAGTCGGGGGGTGGGCGCTACGTTGTGCTCCCTCCCGCCCCCCCCATAACGCCCGTTCTGGCCGCGAATGAACAAAATCGCTCCTCAAAGTTGCTTTCTGCTGAATCTACGAAAAAAACACGTAGACTGTTCGTACATCTACGAATCTTCCACGTACTTGTTTGTATACATTCGACGAAACAATCTGGCTTATGGTAAATCGAATCTGTAGTCGATCTTCTACTCGAGATTTCTCTTCCTGGGCAGGCCTCTGTTAGGCCCCGGTGTCCCCAGACGGGCCTCCAGAGCCCGCGGCCAAAGAGAACTTGCCGTCTTTCGAGTCTTACTCGGATCGCCTGAGGTCCGGGCACTGCCGCCAGCTCCCGAGTTCGAGTGGAATCCCGTCCCCACGGAAAGTACTTTGCCGGGTGCGGGAGGCTGCCTTGAGAAGTCGATGTACGTGTGCAGTCGAGGTTGAGTAGCATGGCGAACCTGCCAAATCAAGGGTTCCTTTGTGTCTTGAATTTCGCGACCCATGCCTTCCATATTGTGGCAATGTGGCCCTCGAGAGAGTCTTGTGTCCTCCCGCGTCTTTTCCAATCAACCTCGACTACTGTAGCGGCGTGCGTTCGTGCAGCGAGCATGGTGCAGATCCTGATTCGATTATTTCTGCTTTCGCGCAGACGACTGGGACTTTTGTCGTATGGTTGTGCTCTGCTTTCTTGGCCTCCTTCTCCTCCAACTGGCATCGCCCAAGTGTACTTATGCTACGTGTGTGTGTGTGTGTGTATGTATCGGCCCGCCAAGGGCGACGCTCGCGCTCAGACATCTTATCTCACAGTGTGTGCTCCGTGGTGGGCGCTGTCTGGCCATGCCGCACGGGTGATGATGATGATGATGATGATGATGATGATGATGATGATGACGATGATGATATATATATATATATATATATATATATGTGTATATATGTATTTGTACTGTGTTATGTTTGTGCTACATGCTCGGTTTGGACGTGCGCCTCCAAAGGATGCGCATCGTTACTTGTGTGCCCATCTGCGTCGCGCCAAAACGAAAAGCCGCCAGTTCCCAATCAGGGGCAATGTCAGGGGGAGATAGGCTCGGAGGGGGAACATCGAGCTTGGATCGGCGATATGTCGCCAATCGATCGGCGAGAGGCCCCCGACAGTGAAACTGCACGTTCCTGTGTGGGATGGGTTATCGGGACCCTGTTGGCGATGAGTGGGCGATTGTGGGTCGATGCGTCCCCCCTCAAGTTATCCCCCCTCACCGTTGTCCCTGCTCCCAAGGTTCAGTGGGGCTCTGTCCTGCGGGGTGTCGACGAGGGCGACGGCTGGGTCCGGATAGGCGACCGGTACCTTCCCTTCGTCGCCGAAGGCTCGGGCGCCAAGCTGATGGCGCTGAAGGACCCAGGGCCAAAGGTCGGCAACTAGTCTGATGATGATGATGATGATGATGATGATGATGATGATGCTGATGCTGATGCTGATGCTGATGCTGATGCTGATGCTGATGCTGATGAGGCTGATGATGGTGATGATGATGCTGATGTTGATGTTGATGTTGTTGTTGTTGATGATGATGATGATGATGATGATGATGATGATGAGGAGGAGGAGGAGGAGGAGGAGGAGGAGGAGGAGGAGGAGATGGAGCAAGAAGAGGAGGAGGAGGACGAGCAGGAGGAGGAGGAGGGGGAGGAGGAGGAGGAGGATCGAATTCACACGCACAACGCACACGCGCATATAGATACCTACGCGACCACCCTTCGGGTATAAGGAGGTTGGTGGGGGAGAAAGACCCAACTGACGAGAACTGCGATGGCGGTGATGCTGGGGAGAAAGACTCAACTGACGAGAATTGCGATGGCGGTGATGATGAAGACGCTAGTGATGCGGCCTCAAGTTGGCGACGATGCGTGGTTACGAAGCTGCGTCGCGATGTGGCCCCACTATCGATCCCACTCGATCGACCTCACCATCGAGACACCACCAGGGCACCATCAGGCCGAATAAATTCCACCACTACTGTGCTGTGATGGTTGGTGCTAACTGTGATGGCTGGCTGCTGATGGCACGGTGATGGCCGCAGTGGCCGCCATGGTGATGAGTGTGGTGGCGTTAGCAACGGCGGTAGTGCTGAGTACGATCGGAGCCCCATCGGAACACGATCGGGTCAAATTAAAGCCACCACCACTGCGGCCGCGATTGACTATGCGGAAGGGGTCGAGCTTAGTGTGTGCATAGCGCTTTCTTGATGATGAAGTCTTACCGAGAGGATGGACAGCGTCAGGCGACGTCCCAGCCGCAAGCCAAGAGCGCTGAGAAGGCGACGCTTGATGATCGCCGTCCTTGCGCGACATCGCCCCGACAGCCCTGGCCTGAGATGCTTGCGATCGAGGAGTATGGATGGGGACTGCCTGGCCTCCAAGAGCGGCCAGTACGCGCAGCGATCAGCACGTACACAGATCGGGAGGAAGAGAGAGAGAGCCGAAGGCCGCCCGCATCTGCAGTCTCGAGGGCCTGTTTACTGAGCCGTCGCTCCAGAAGGTGGCGACTTGGAGGCTGCATGCTTACACTCGGATGCTTATGCCATGCATCCCCACTGTCGGAGCGTTGGAAGAGATCGAACGACCCAGTCATAGCCGAGAGAGGAAACTAGTACTCTTCGAACAGAGTCATACGATCAACCAGGAGATTTATCCACTTTTGAGACCGATTCGACCCCGCGTGCTGGAGAGCACTCGGCAAAAGAGACACCTTCGGCTGCCAGACTGTGCGGGACTTCACCTATGCGTTCGGTATGTGGAGAGTCACGTATCAGAACGCGCCTGTGGAAGGGGGCCGCGCGAGACAGGAGCGGGCCGCGGCGTCCAGCAGGAACGGTGGACGTGAAGATGAGAACTCTGCCGGGCACAAATAAAGAGTTAGGATCGTTCGGGAGACCAAGGTCGGAACGTTACAGGCCGCCCAGGACGCTTGCCCAGGCAAGGAGTTGAAGCGCGCCCACTGAAAGGCGACGACGGAAGAGATGATGGTCTGGTCGAAGGAAGGGAGAGCGAACTACGTGACTGCAGTTTGTCAGGCCGGGAAACCGGGAATGATGGGCAAGAGCGCCGCCGCGCGCAGCGCTGAGCTCTGCGCTGCCTTCCTCGCCTGGGAGGAGCTCGGATCGAAGATCCTGTTCGATGAGCCAGCTGGCGTCGATGGCCGAGTTTATCGCAGGCCCAGAGGTTGACACCAACACCAATATTGGCGGTGTGCCTCCATCGAGGGAAGAAGATCCTGATCTCGGTAATGGTGGTAATATTCGGACTTCCAAGGTGGCCGAAATATTACCACCCACACCGAAATCTAGGATGATCCTACCCCTGTGGAGGCAAACCCCTGTGTTGGTGTTAGCTTAGTGAGCCTTGGAAACGACAGTGCCGTTTTTTTACCGGTTTCGTTTTGCCGTTTTTTTTGCCGGTTCCGACGCCGTTTTTTACCGGTTCCGTCGCCGTTTTTTGACCGGCTCGGGTTCCAATCCTGGAGCCGTTTTTTTGCCGTTTCCGGTCGCCGTTTTTTGTCGTTTCCATTCTCAAGGGGCATTTTTTGGGAAACGGTGAACAAACGGCCCCGCCGCCCCCGGGGCCCACAGAGGGTGTGAGTGCTCAGTTCCAGGCCTCCAGGTTTATGGGGCCGGCTCGAGGCGCGAGCCGCGCCGGGACCCACGCCCGCCGAGCGGCGCGGGGGACGCGCCGAGGCGCGGACCCCCTGCCGCAGAGGGTCCGCGAGCGAGCAGAGCTGGGCAGCCTGCCGCTGCTGTCGCTGGTCGCGAAGGATAAGGTGAGCAGTCTGTGATGGGCTTGTTTTCCACCACCACCACCACCATAAGTTGGAGGGGGAGGGGATTCCTCCTCCTCCTCCTCCTCCTCCTCCTCTTCGTCCTCCTCCTCCTCCTCGTCTTCCTCCCTCTCCCCATCCAACTTAGGGTGGAGGTGGTGGGAAACAGGCCCATCAGTCTGGTCGGGAGCGATGCAGAGGCGCTGGCCCTGCTGAGCGGGAAGCAGGCCCACTACGTGGTGGAGACCGTCCTCCGCTACGCAGGAGAATGGGGGCACTGCTTGGTTTCGCTCTTGCTTGGCTCGCGGCCGATCCAGGAGCTCCTGATGGCGTCCGCGCGAGCAGGGGCGAAGGTCGACGTGGTGCCGAACGAGAAGGAGTTCAGTTCCGAGCGATCGTGCAATGACGCAGGGGAAATCATCCGGGAGCTCCTCGTGGAGTCGGAGCTCGATGGATACGGAGCCGCGGGCAAGGATGGCAGGCTCCGCGCCTGGCCGAGTGTGGTCTTCCAGCGTCGGAGGTGCGTGCAGAAGCAGGGCCGAAGTGGGGCGCCGACGAGAGGGGGCTGCCCATGCGAAGGTGCTCTTCGCCCCTCCTGACTTGGTGGTTGGCTCGGCGAACTGGGCGGTCGCGAGCCTTGGGGGCCAAGAGCTTTCCTGCCCGCTCCACTTGGGTCCGAGGAGCGCGGGTGTCACGGACGAAGCGCTCCGCGCGATATGGGCGCAGGAAGATGCTGCAACCCCCCAGGGCGCCGTGATGATGAGTTAAAGAGAGAGAAAGAGAGAGGGAGAGAGAGAGAGAGAGAGAGGGAGAGATACAGAAAGAGAGCTCTCTGAGAGGCCATGACGATGATGAGAAAACAAGAGAGTGCGTCGAGAAGGGCCGCCGGCCTTTTTTGCTGCGTCCCCCTGGTGAGGCCGGAGCTGGCGCCGCGCGCTGTCGGAGCGTGGCGTGCGTCTTGGGGTGTAGCATCGGGCCCGTTTGGCCCTGCTGCCCGCCGCGCTGATTCGGGGGATCCGCCCTGGCAGTGCCGGCGGCCAGCCTTGGTGACCTGCCTGCAAGGGGCAGTCGTGCCCTCGACGCTGGCGCGGTACTGCTGCCCTCTTCTCTGTCGCGGGGCGGTGGGGGCGGCTGAAACTGCTGTCCGACGACGTGGTGAAAAAGGGACACTACGTGGGCCGCGCAGGGTCGAAAGCGGCAGCGCCTCCGATGGGCGCGGCGAAGGCGAAGCATGCGCCGCGTTGACGCAGCATTGCCGCTTTCGCTCGCAAGCTGCGCGGCGTTTGGGCGAGGTCGGAATGCCGCCCGCCCTCGCGCCGCCCCGCTGCCGCTGTCGCTTTCATGCGGTTCGGCGGACGAGTCATGCGCCGCGCCCGCGCGGGAACGCGACTTGCGAACGAAATGCGCACGGAGCTTGGGCGAGAGCGACAAGTCGCCCATCCGCGCGGCCCCCCCAACATTGGCGAGTGAGAAGTGTGCACCGCGTCGAGGCGGTCTGCGGGGAACCGAGGCGGAAGCGACATCTTCGCCCGTTCGCGCGTTGACGAAGCTGTGTGACAGATGTGCGCCGCGCCCCCGCGGAACCTCACCCCTTTTGAAAAATGAATGTGGCGCCCAGGCTGAAGCGACATTTCGGGTTTCCGCGCGGGATGTGCGTCGACGACAGAACGCCCATGTTAAGACGAATCGCATGGATTTTTTTTGGACGCTTCGCGTGTTTCCTGCCGGCGTACACAGACACGATCAAATGCTTCCTTGGGGTCTCCTGGAGGATGCCTGGAACCATGCTCGGCCATTGGCTGTCGGAGGCTATCTTGAACCATGCCCAGCGATCTTGGGCCACCGTGAGATTGTCATGGGGCTTTTTGAAGGTCTGTCGGAGGATATCGTGAGCCATGCCCGTCTTCCTGGGATCATTTTGGCGGTGGGAGGAGGAAGGGGAGGAGGACGAAAAAGAGGAGGAGGAAGAGGAGGAGGAACGGGAAGAGAAGGAGGAATAAGTAATATGAGGAACAAGAGGGGATGAGGAGGACGGCCAAGAAGAAGAGGAGGGGAAGGAGGAGGATGACAGCGGCGTGATGATGATGATGATGATTCTGATGATGATGGTGGTGGTGATGGTGATGAGGATGGTGATGATGATGATGATGATGATGATGATGATGATGATGATGATGATGATGATGACGATGACGATGACGATGACGATGACGATGGTGGTTGTGGTGATGATGGCGACGATGATGGTGACGATGACGATGATGCTGATGACGATGATGATGAAGTTGATTGTGATGATGATGGTGATGATGAGGAAAAGGAAGAAAAGGAGGAGAAAGAAGGAGGGAGTAGGCAGGACATGAGGAGGGAAAGAACGGACGATGACAAGGAGGACGAGACGCATGGCTTTGGACATATGTTGCTGTGAGAGGTTCTTACAGGGCGACTGAGGCCATGTTATGGGGCTCTCTTGGGGTCCCCGTGGGCCCCCTTAGGGCATTTCTGGGCTCGCGTTGGTGGTCTCGGGGCCCTCTTGGGGCTCATTGGAGGGGTCTGGGAGGCCTCTTGGCCCTCATGGCTCGAAAGGGGGGGGGGCACAGCCCCCCCCCCCCCCCCCTCCGAGAAACAAAAAATCATGTCTTGGGGCCCTCTCGGGCCGCTTTTGGGCATCTCTTGGGCGCTGGGCCGTCTTGGGGCGCTCTTGAGCCCCTCTCGGTGCTCAAAAGGGCCATCTTGGGGTCATCTGGAGGCCTCAGAGCCCATCGAAAGCGAGAAAGCGAAATGGCAACCAACATTAATCTTCCATAAGGATTTTGCCCTCTTGGAGGGTGTCTAGGAAGGCTCGAAGGGCACTTGGAACCGTCTTGGGGCTATCTCGGGGCCTTTTGGAGGCATGTGGGACGCTATGTTGAACCATCTTCGGCCTAGAGCCATCTTGGAGGCCGTCTTGGGCTGCCGAGGGCCCTCTTGGCGCCATCTTGGGCCCATGTTGAAACTCGAACTACCTGCTCTCCCCCCCCCCTTCCCAGGCCCAGGGGACGGGGAAAGGGGAAGGAGGGGGAGGGAAGGCACAGCTCGTGAAACAGCTTGCGCCCTAAAGGGCCTGGTGGGCTTTCCAATCAGTGCCTGCACGTAAGGGCTGTTCGCCTCCCTTCTGAAGCTCCGGGCCCCTCCGTCGGGCCGGCGGCCCCGTGCCCGTCCGCCGCCGCCCTGCTGCTTCCAGTGCGAGGCCCGGCCGTTGCCCCGGCGGCCCCGCTCCCGTGCCTCGCCGCCGCCCCCGTGGCGGTGCACCGCCCCCCCTCCGCTCCCGTCGCAGGCCTTGGATTTCTTCGCGCTGCGCTGCAGGGCCTTGCGCTGCCTCGCATCGCGTCGCTTCGCCGTGCAGCGCCGTGCATTGTTTTGCACTGCGCAGGCCTTTGCGCTGCTCTGCATGGCTCTGCATTGCGCTGTATCGCTTTGTGCCGCTTTGCACCGCATTCCATTGCTGTGCACTGCTCTGCGTTGCTCTGTATTGCTTTGTTTCGCTGTGCATCGCATTACATTGCTTGGCATTGCTTTGCAATGCTTTGCGTTGATTTGCATTGCTTTGCATTGCTTTGCATTGCTCTGCATCGCTTTCCATAGCTTCGCATTTTCTTCGCAGTGCCTTGCGTTGCTTTGCATTGCCTTGCGTTTCTTTGCATTGCTTTGGATTGCTTTGCATTGCTTTGCATGGCGTTACGTTGCATTGCTTCGCTTTGCGCCACATGGATGACACCACCTAAACTGCATCACGTGGAGTGCACCACCTAGATTGCACCACGCAGATTGCAAGGCAGCGCTGTTTGGTTTTGGCAGGTTGGATGAGACCTCCAGATCCAGCCGCTATCGGCCGGCTAGGAGGCAGAGTAAGAGTGTTTACCAATAGGGAATGAGGACAGGGGAGGGGGAGGAGGAGGAGGAGGTGGAGGAGGAGGAGGAGAGGGAGGATTAGAAGTAGGCGGAGGCGGGGGAAGGAGGATGAAATAGAAAATTCGGAGCTCTTCGGAGTCGGAGGAAGAGCTACAGCAGCATGAGCTATGATGGTGGTGATGATGACGACGACGACGACCACGACGATGGCGACGGCAACGACGACGATGACGATGACGATGACGATTATGATGGTGATGATGATGATGATGATGGTGATGATGATGATGATGATGATGATAATGATGATCAGGATGATGATGATGATGATGATGATGATGATGATGATGATGATGATGATGATGATGATGATGGTGACGATGATGATGCTGCTGCTGATGATGATGCTGACGGTGGTGGTGGTGGTGACAATGATGACGTTGGTGACGATGATGTTGACAACCACATTTCATTTCGTAACGATGGCGATAGGACGATATGACGATATCACGATGACGATGACGATGATGATTCTGAGGATGGTGGTGATGATGATGACGATGACGACGATGAGGACGAGGACGATGACGATGGCAATATGACGACGATGGTGACGATGATGCTGCTGCTGATGATGATGATGATGATGATTACGATAATGATGATGGTGATGATGATGCTGATGATGGTGCTGCAGCTGATGATGATGGTGATGATGCTGATGTTTATGCTGGTGGTTATGATGATGCTGATGACGATGATGCTGATAATGATGATGATGCTGATGCTGCTGATGATGATGGGTGGCGATGGGTGATGTGATGATGCTGATGATGATGCTGATGATGACGATGCTGTTAATGCTGATGAAGCTCAACATGATGATGATGCTGCTGATGATGATGATGCTGATGATGCTGCTGCTGCTGATGATGATGATGGTGATGAAGGTGATGATGATGATGATGCTGATTATGATTCTGATGATGATGATTCTGATTACGATGATGATGATGTTGATATGATGATGATGGTGATGATGATATGATGATAATAATGATGATGGTGATGGTGGTGGTGATGGTGATAATGAAGATGATGGTGATGATGATGATGATGTTCATGATGATGATGCTGAGGAGTGATGATGATGATGATGATGATGATGATGATGATGATGATGATGATGATGATAATGATGATGATGATGATGATGATGATGATGATGATGATGATGATGATGATGAGGAGTGATGAGTGATGATGATGATGCTGATGCTGATGCTGATGATGATGATGATGATGATGCTGATGATGATGATGATGATGATGATGATGATGATGAACATGATGATGATGGCGGTGTCCGTAGTGGTGAATGCAATTATGTTGGGGGAGGAGAAGGAGGCGGTGGAGGAGGAGGCGGAGGAGGAGGCGGAGGAAACGGAGGAGGAGGGGGAGGAGAAAGAGGAGGAGGAGGAGGAGGAGGAGGAGGAGGAGGAGGAGGAAAGGAGAGGAGATCAGAGACATTCAGGGACACCGTAGGTTCCCCAGAGCCCTCCCCCTAGAGATGTCCGAAGACACTAGAACCTGCACAAACCTTCTGCTGATGATGATGCTGATGATGATGATGCTGCTGATGATGATGATGATGATGATGATGATGATGATGATGATGATGATGATGATGATCATGGGTGGCGATGGGTGATGTGATGATGCTGATGATGATGCTGATGATGATGATGAAGTTGATTGTGATGATGATGATGATGATGATGATGATGATGATGATGATGATGATGATGATGATGATGAATTTGAACATGATGATAATGATGATGACGACGATGCTGATGATGCTGCTGCTGATGATGATGATGGTGATGAGTTGATGATGATGCTGCTGCTGATGATCATGACGATCATGAAGATGATTAAAATGATCAATATTATGATGATGATGATGATGATGATGATGATGATGATGATGATGATGATGATGATGCTGGTGATGGTGATGGTGATGATGATGATGCTGATGCTGATGCTGATGCTGATGCTGATGATGATGCTGATGATGCTGCTGCTGCTGATGATGATGGAGATGAGTGATATGATGTTCTGATGCTGCTGCTAGCTGATGGATGAAGATATGATGATGATATGATGGCCTGATGCTGATCGCGGAGTAGATTTGGAGGTGAGGATGATGATGATGATGATGATGATGATGATGATGATGATGATGATGATGATGATGATGATGATGATGATGATGATGATGATGATGCTATTGGCGGTGTCTGTAGTGGTGAATGTAATTATGTTGAGGGGGGAGAAGGAGGCGGCGGAGGAGGCGGCGGAGGAGGAGGCGGAGGAAACGGAGGAGGAGGGGAAGGAGGAGGAGGAGGAGGAGGAGGAGGAGGAGGAGGAGGAGGAGGAGGAGGAGGAGGAGGAAAGGAGAGGAGAGACATTCAGGGACACCGTAGGTTCCCCAGAGCCCTCCCCCCAGAGATGTCCAAACACACTAGAACCTCCACAAACCTTCTGAGATCCTCCGGCCTTCGATCCTCCTCCTCGACGAGGAGGAGGGTTGGAGCTCCGGAGGTCTCCTTGGGCTCCCCCGGATGCCGCCTGGAGGCCCAGAAGGAGCAAATGACGTCCAAATGCCAGGACAACCGGCTCCATCATCCTTGCTGCGGTTCGACTGCAGTTAGGTCGGGCGTGTCCGTCTACATGGGGGAAAACCCCAAAATAGTCAGTAAATAGTCTGGGGACGATTTCTTGTATATTTTTGAGCCATTTTGGAGTAGTTTTTTTTTTTTTGTGTTAATATTGTTTTCGTCCAAGATCCCCCTGTAGGGGAGGTTTTCGCCCGACCTAAGACTACAGTCAGGGTTTTCGGAGCCCTTCGTCGGGTCTTTTTTGGAACTTCTTGGATTTTTTTCAGGGATTTTTGTTTTTCGCCCACAATCCCCCTGTAGGGGGGCAGGACCGACCCAAGACTGCAGTCAGGGTTTTCGGAGCTCTTCGTCGGGTCTCGACGGGACTCCTCGGGCGAAGAGAAGTATGCACATGCACCGATCTTGGCCAGGCCTATCCTTGGCCCAGGATCAGTGCATAGGCTTTCCTGGCCAAGGCAGGAGGGCGTATTCGGGGGTGGACAGAACCCCCAACAGTGACACGTCGATTAGTGAATTGTCCGTTTTCGGTTCTCGAGAGGGCGCCGTGGCCGTTATTTTCCAGGCTTGCGCCCGCCAGGTTTGGGCCTCAGGTCGTTTTCACTGAACCACGTTTTACTAAAGGGGGGTCTGTTTATCCCCGACGTATGCACCGATCCTGGGCTCAGGATGGGCCTGGCCTTTCCTGGCCTCTTTCCTCTAACTCCAGCCCTCTCGGGGTGCTCTCCGGCAGCGGCGCCTCGCCAACAGAGCGTCCCACGGGGGTGCCCGGATCGGCCCGCCCGGCCGCCGGAGGCCCGAGGTATGCCCCGAAGACCAGTCACGTCTTGCTCCTCCTCCTCCTCCTGCTCCTCCTCCTCCTCCTCCTGCTCCTCCTCCTCCTCCTCCTCCTCCTCCGCCTGCTCTTTCTCCTCCTCCTCCTCCTCCTCCTCCTCCTCCTGCACCTCCTCTTTCTCCTCCTCCTCCGCCTGCTCCTCCTCCTCCTGCTCCTCCTCCTCCTGCTGCTCCTCCTCCTCCTCCTCCTGCTCCTCCTCCTGCTCTTCCTATTCCTCCTCCTCCTTCTCCTCCTCCTCCTCCTCGTGTTCGGTACAGTGGGACCGAGGTATAGGATCGAGGTCGGTTCGGGGAGGCTGCCCTCAGGTTCTTCGTGTTCGTTGGATGTTCCTGTGTTGTGCATCCTGGGGGAGGCTGCAGTTTTGCCGCAGAGGGTCTCATGTTCTTGAAGGGTGTTCTTCTGTCCCAGGTCCGATTGTAAGGGGAGGAGGAGGGCGATGAGGAGATCCCAGGGGCACCGTTGAACCCCCCAGGGTGCCCCAGAACCCCCACAAACTTTCATATATCCCCCTCAAATTCTTAGGCCTCCGAGATGGGGTCCGAGTAGATGGGGTCGGAGGATCGCGCCGCATCGCCGATGCATCTGCGATGCGGCTCGATGTGGAGCCCGTGTTTTCCCACGCCGACGTTGCCGATGCATCGCCGATACATCGCCGACACATCGGCGATGCATTGGCGATCCTTCGGCCCCATCTACTCAGACCCTATCTCGGAGGCCTCTAAAAACACCTCCGCCCTCTTCCTCCCTTTCTCCCCCCTATCATCCACCTCCTCCTCACCTCCATCCCTCCTCGTCGGGAAGGAATTCCCCCTTGTGATTGTGGTGAGGTGGCCAGGCCAGAAACTGGGGGAGCCGCGCGTTCGTCATGGCGCCACAGCGCCGTGCATCCCTCCTCCCGTCCCTTCTCCGTCCTCCCTCTTCCTCCTCCTCCTCCTCCCCCATCCCTCCCTCCCTTCTCCGCCTCCTTCCTCCTCCTCCTCCTCCTCCTCCTCCTCCTCCTCCTCCTCCTCCTCCTCC
>CAUYUJ010015723.1:0-32500 GCA_963575745.1 Prorocentrum cordatum
TTGAGGTGAACAAACCAGGCCATGACAAGTTCCACGTGGTGATCGCCAACATGCACGTCGTGTGCGGCAAGAAACCGCCGAGCATCCAGACTCGAAAGCGGACAGTTCGCCATCTCCGCTTGCACCTGGACGGCCTGGCCAAGATTCTTGAGAATCTAAACGAGGCAGTCGTTGTGCTTGTAGTCGGCGACGACAACCTCACTTTCCAGGAGGCGCGGGAGGCTTACCAGCGCGAGCAGAACGACGAGAAGGTATGGAGGTCCATGCCACTCCGGCCGACCTCAAAGGCGACCACGTCGCGGTCTGCGGAGCAGTCGCCCGTTTCTGCTCCATTGCCGTTGGCGCGTCTTTTACTGATCGTGGCATGCGCAACGACGCACACGATGCGGTGGCGGTTGTGCTCACTCTCCCTGGTGCTATTCAGCCTGGGTAGAGCAAGAGGCGGAAAATTGTCGTCGAAAACGTCTCCGACGCCGACGTCAGCGTACAGGCGGACCGCGAGTCTTCTGTGCATTGGGATCGGTCGCCGAGTTCTGCTCCTCCGCTTTCACCGACTTCACCGGGTGATCCCGACTACGTCGAGGATGTCGTTCAGAATCGCGCGGGCGACTTGCACAGGGAGCTGAGGAAGCTTTGGGGCGACAGGTACGACGAGGAGTACGATCCGAAAGTCCTCCATCATCTCAGTCTCTTGCTTTTCAAAAAGAGGAAGTCCACGGAGCCAGCGGACACTGATCCAGCTGGCGCTCCTCAGCCTGGCTCGGAAAATGACACGGCCTTTGCGTCTCAGGAGGAGACTGGCCGAGCCATTCTCTCTGTCCTTAAGCTTCGACATGACTTTCTGCGGAGCAAGAACATCGACGACATGCGCTACGTTCTCACGGAGCCTTAGCGCCAGGAATTGGTCAGAGTAGCTCGCGACCAGTACGAGCAGTCGCGGCAGCAGCGTGCGCTTCAGGAACGGGATATCGAAAAGGGAAAAGCGAAAGGCAAGTCTGCGCCACAAGGGGGCCATGCGGTTCCGCAGGGTCCGAACAAAGGGCCAGGCGGTAAGAAGGGTTCTCACGGTGCTTTTCAGCCTGCGGGAAAAGGTGGCCAGGCCAAGGGTGCAGGTCTGGGTAGCGTCGCCAAGTTTGTGAAAGACCAGAAGCGTAAGCGGTGGCATCGCCATTTGCAACGTGTGGCCGGTACTAAACAGATCTGGGAGGTGCTGGCCTTCTCAGGGCGCTTCGACGTTGATTGGTTAACGCAAGCGTTGCAAGCTGATCACAGCGAGGGCCGTGATGCAGCAGTTCCCGAGGAAGCTCTGCGGCAACAGCGGCGCCGGCTGCACCACAGAAGGCCGAGGCCATCGCGCGCTACAACGAGGGGGAGCGGCTTTCCCTATATCTGTCTGCCCAGGCTGGCCAGGCAAAGCCGAACTTCACGCGCAGGCAGCAGGACGTGTTGCAGATGTTTGAGAGCGGAGCGCTGCTTCAATTCCGCAACCAAGCGATTCTGGCGTGCGGGCACGGCCGTCTGTTCAGGGGCGATGGCGACTACCTGGACATCGGCGGCAGCACGGGCGGTGGCTCCAGGCGCATCATCGAATCTTGGCAGCCGCCGGACTGGCGTGACTTCCTCCAAGACGATCAGGACATCTGAGTTTTGCAAGTCTCTCTGCCCGCGGTGCTTCTCAGCCTGCGGTCTGCCGCTCACCAGCTGCGGTCTCGAGCAGTAGTGTTCGAAAGCATGCGAGTTCCTGCGGTGCTTCTCAGCCTGCAGGTTTCGCAGCCTGCGCTCTGCAGTACAAGTGCTTTTCAGCATGCGACATCCTGCGGTGCTTCTCAGCCTGCAGGTTTCGCAACGTGCGGTTTGCAATGCATTCCTTTTCAGTATGCGAGTTCCTGCGGTGTTTCTCAGGCTGCAGGGCTCCGAGGCTCTTCGCTTCGATGCCATTGTTTTCAGACACCGTAGCTCCGTTCCGTAAACGTCTTCCAAGAGCCGCTCGCAACCTTTTGCAGCTGGCTGTCTGCACGTTTCGCCGGCTTTTGCTGCGCGGACACTTTTCACACACACGTCAGCGCCGTTTGTAGGCGTCAGAAAAACATGTAGACATTCACGAAGGGCTCAGTCTGTATATCGTCACATCATTTACATACGCAGTCGTCCGAACACACGGTGTACATTCAGCGCTGTGTCCTTCTAGCTGGGTTGCTTCGTGCTGAGGCTGAGGCTGATGCAGGCTGAGGCTGAGGCAGGCTGAGGCTGAGGCCGAGGCTGACGGCAGACTGAGGCTGAGGCTGAAGCAGGCTGAGGCTGAGGCAGAGGCAGGCTGAGGCTGAGGCTGAAGCTGAGGCAGGCTGATGCTGAGGCAGGCTGAGGCTGAGGCTGAGGCTGATGCAGGCTGAGGTTGAGGCAGTCTGAGGCTGAGGCCGAAGCTGAAGGCAGACAAATGCTGAGGATGAAGCAGGCTGAGGCTGAGGCTGAGGCAGGCTGAGGCTGAGGCAGGCGGAGGCTGAGGCTGAGGCAGGCTGAGGCTGAGGCTGTGACTGCGACTGCCGTTGCCACTGCGACTGTCATCGCGAATGCGACTACGACTGCGAGAACAGCAGAACTCAACAACTGGATTCTCATTTGAATCTTAAGGGGAATGCTTCCAGATATGCTCCTACACATCGCTGTTAGGTTGCTTTGCCGGGATAAATCATTCTGAATCGTAAGGGGAAATGCTTCCATCAGATATGCTTTACACATCGCTGTTAGTTTATACATCGCTGTTAGTTGCTTTGCCGGGATAATTAACCTAACAGCGAAGACTGATAGGTTTCTAGTTGACTCAAAAGAGCTCACAGGGGGTCCGGGCAGGTGTTGGGGCGTTTCCGGGCGGCATGAGCCGGGCTCGTTTTTCACCAACAGTCACACACTTCGTGCTCTTCGCCTTCCCAGAACTCCATTCCCAGGCCACATTCTGGGGGGCCGGATGCAACAGTCACACACTTCGTGCTCTTCGACATCCCAGAACGCCATTCCCGGGCCACATTCTGGGGGGCCGGATGCAACTGTAGGCCACTTCGTGCTCTTCGACATCCCAGAACGCCATTCCCGGGCCACATTCTGGATGCCCGGAGCCAACTGAAGGCCACTTCGTGTTCTTCCATTTCCCAGAACTCCATTCCCGGGCCACATTTTGGATGCCCGGAGCCAACTGTAGCCACTTCGTGCTCTTCGAGTTCCCAGAACTCCATTCCTGGGCTACATTTTGGATGCCCAGAGCCAACTCTAGTCCACTTCCTGGTCTTCGAGTTCCCAGAACTCCATTGCCGGGCAACATTTTGAATAGCAAGACGCTTCATATTCCTTCCGCCACAGCTGTGTTTGGTTCAGGACTTGCTAGTGACACTGCAGTCCTCTGCATTCAATTGGCCACTACATTCATTCACTGCAGTCCATTGAGTTTTGATTGCAATGGCGTTCCCCTGGCCGTACCCCCATGTCCAAATAACGTTCATCGCAGCCTTTCCCCCCCCCCCTGCTCCGCGAGGCTCGTCCACCTGGAAAACACAGCGCGGTGCCTTCTCACCTGCGCGTGGAGCTCGTGCTTCTCAGCTGCGGAGGAAAGGGTGGACAGACGCCTGTTCTGGCGCTGTGCATAGCCTGCGTCCTTTCACGTCGCCTCGTTCAATTGCGGGTTCGAGCAGGGATGATTGGACTGGTAAGCAGCGGCACTCACATGCGCTAACTTCGGAAGGTTGTGCGCCAAGATAGTGGAGACCGCTGATGCTGATATGGTCTGTGGCTGCGAGGTCGGTGCGTTCCGTGAAGGCTTTCGCCGAGCAGGGATCAACGTGACAGACATCCTCAGTAAGCCTTTCGGTGATGGCATTCGCTTCTTGGAGGTCGACAACTACTTGACTCTCTGGGGGTTCCGCGGTGCTTCTCAGCCTGCGGAACTGACTCTGTGCGAAGACAGCAAAGTTTACAAGCCTCCTAGCGGCCGAGATATTGATGCTGTTATTTCACATTTTGAGGTGAACAAACCAGGCCATGACAAGTTCCACGTGGTGATCGCCAACATGCACATCGTGTGCGGCAAGAAACCGCCGAGCATCCAGACTCGAAAGCGGACAGTTCGCCATCTCCGCTTGCACCTGGACTGCATGGCTCAGATTCTCAATGCTTCGGAGCCGCACGTGCCAGTCGTTCTGCTTGTAGTCGGCGACGACAACCTGACTTTCCAGGAGGCGCGGGAGGC
Source organism: Prorocentrum cordatum (assembly GCA_963575745.1). Classification (NCBI taxonomy): domain Eukaryota; class Dinophyceae; order Prorocentrales; family Prorocentraceae; genus Prorocentrum; species Prorocentrum cordatum. The sequence continues at coordinate 4,235 of CAUYUJ010015723.1, forward strand.
TTACCAGCGCCAGCAGAACGACGAGAAGCTCTGGGAGGTCCATGCCACTCCGGCCGACCCCAAAGGCGACCACGTCGCCGTCTGCGGAGCAGTCGCCCGTTTCTGCTCCATTGCCGTTGGCGCGTCTTTTACGGATCGTGGCATGCGCAACGACGCACACGATGCGGTGGCGGTTGTGCTCACTCTCCCTGGTGCTATTCAGCCTGGGGAGAGCAAGAGGCGGAAAATTGTCGTCGAAAAACGTCTCCGACGCCGACGTCAGCGCACAGGCGGACCGCGAGTCTTCTGTGCATTGGGATCGGTCGCCGAGTTCTGCTCCTCCGCTTTCACCGACTTCACCGGGTGATCCCGACTACGTCGAGGATGTCGTTCAGAATCGCGCGGACGACTTGCGCAGGGAGCTGAGGCAGCTTTGGGGCGACAGGTACGACGAGGAGTACGATCCGAAAGTCCTCCATCATCTCAGTCTCTTGCTTTTCAAAAAGAGGAAGTCCACGGAGCCAGCGGACACTGATCCAGCTGGCGCTCCTCAGCCTGCTCGGAATATGACACGGCCTTTGCGTCTCAGGAGGAGACTGGCCGAGCCATTCTCTCTGTCCTTAAGCTTCGACATGACTTTCTGCGGAGCAAGAACATCGACGACATGCGCTACGTTCTCACGGAGCCTGAGCGCCAGGAATTGGTCAGAGTAGCTCGCGACCAGTACGAGCAGTCGCGGCAGCAGCGTGCGCTTCAGTAACGGGATATCGAAAAGGGAAAAGCGAAAGGCAAGTCTGCGCCACAAGGGGGCCATGCGGTTCCGCAGGGTCCGAACAAAGGGCCAGGCGGTAAGAAAGGTTCTCACGGTGCTTCTCAGCCAGCGGGAAAAGGTGGCCAGGCCAAGGGTGCAGGTCTGGGTAGCGTCGCCAAGTTTGTGAAAGACCAGAAGCGTAAGCGGTGGCATCGCCATTTGCAACGTGTGGCCGGTACCAAACAGATCTGGGAGGTGCTGGCCTTCTCAGGGCGCTTCGACGTTGATTGGCTAACGCAAGCGTTGCAAGCTGATCACAGTGAGGGCCGTGATGCAGCAGTTCCCGAGGAGGCTCTGCGGCAACAGCGGCGCCGGCTGCACCACCAGAAGGCCGAGGCCATCGCGCGCTACAACGAGGGGGAGCGGCTTTCCCGCCATCTGTCTGCCCAGGCTGGCCAGCCAAAGCCGAACTTCACGCGCAGGCAGCTGGACGTGTTGCAGATGTTTGAGAGCGGAGCGCTGCTTCAAATCCGCAACCAAGCGATTCTGGCGTGCGGGCACGGCCGTCTGTTCAGGGGCGATGGCGACTACCTGGACATCGGCGGCAGCACGGGCGGTGTGCTCCAAGGCGCAATCATCGATATCTTGCAGCCGCCGACTGGAGTGACTTTCCCTCCAAGACGAATCAGGACATCTGAGTTTTGCAAGTCTCCTCTATGCCGCGGTGCTTCTCAAGCCGCGGACTGCCGCTCTCCAGCTGCGTCCTCGGAAAAAAAAAAAAAAATAAAAAAAAAAATAAGGCAGAGTGGTTCGAAAGCATGCGAAGTTCCTGCACTGCGGTGCTTCTCATCTAGCCTGCAGGTTTCGCAGACTGCGCTCTGCAGTACAAGTGCTTTCCAGCATGCGACATCCTGCGGTGCTTCGCAGCCTGCAGGGTTCGCAACGTGCGGTTTGCAATGCATTCCTTTTCAGTATGCGAGTTCCTGCGGTGTTTCTCAGGCTGCAGGGCTCCGAGGCTCTTCGCTTCGATGCCATTGTTTTCAGACACCGTAGCTCCGTTCCGTAAACGTCTTTCAAGAGCCGCTCGCAACCTTTTGCAGCTGGCTGTCTGCACGCTTCGCCGGCTTTTGCTGCGCGGACACTTTTCACACACACGTCAGCGCCGTTTGTAGGCGTCAGAAAATCATGTAGACATTCACGAAGGGCTCAGTCTGTATATCGTCACATCATTACATACGCAGTCGTCGAACACATCGGTGTACATTCAGCGCTTTGTCCTTCTACAGCATTCTTTCCGTTGATAACAGTGTTCTGATGGGTTCGCTTCGTTGTAAAAGCGTTGATAGCAGTGTCTCGTTTGCGGACAACTCGTTCTATATCAACTCACTGATACCGAGTTTCCTTTCACCATAAGTGAATGCATACCAGTGTATGTTGGTTACTACAAAAGTGGGTTCCTACAACCGACTTCATGATCGCTATCATCATCGCAGATTTCACTCATCCTCATCACCACGACTGTTTCACGTTGGCCTGCGGTGCTTCTCAGCCTGCAGTTCCTTTCGTTACACTGTAGTTGAAGCCGTTCATGGCAGTGACTCGTTTAAAGACAACTTTAGTATTGGGGGAAGTGTCGATAGCAGCGTTTCTTTTTACTTATACAAGCGTTGATATCAGTGTCTCGTTTGTGGACAACTCATTATATATCAACTCATTCATACAGAGTTTCTTTTCGCAGCAAGTGAATGCACAGCAGTGTATCTGCATTACTGGCCCCCACTCCATTATCACTATCATCATCAACGATTTCCTACACGCGTGTGCGCGGCGGTCGCCATGAGTGAATAGTTTGCAGAGACTTCTCGCATTGATACCCATGGGTCACATCAGAGTGAACTCATTTGTGATCTTCTTTCATTGGAAGTTGAATCGGTTGATGGCAGTGCCTCGTTTAAACTCCACTAGGGTATTGCTAGTAGTGTCAATGCCAGCGTTTCTTTTTAATTGTCCAAGCGTTGATAGCAGTGTCTCGTTTGTGGTTAGTTATAACAGCGTTGACAGCAGTGTCTCGTTTGCGGACTCCTCATTGTACATCAACTCGCTGATACCGGGTTTCCTATCAACACCATCATCATCATCCTTAACCATGTTTGCTCGAGTTTCACCTGGCCGTCCAGCCGCGGCGGTGCTCCTCAGCCTGCCTTGTCACAATGCCAGCACGCGGCAAGGCATCGCCCCCGCCACCCCCGGCCCCGTGCGATGGCCCGTGGGAGATTCTGCCGGATCCGCCCGCACCGACTCCTCAGCCAGGTGTCGACGTGGTCTTTGAGCAGGCTCACCTCGAAGACATCAGCCGTACACCAGGGATGGGCGGCAAGACCGCCTGCCAGTGGCAGCGCGCGCTGCGCGCCGAGTGCATTGTCAACAACTTGTCGTTCAAAGACGTAACAAACGACCCGTCCTACTACTGGAAGCAACTGCTTCGGTCTGCCGCTCCGGGTTTCGCTGAGCGCATAATCGGGCAGGGCATCGCCCAGGTTCTCTTTCGCATCATCGAGACAGAGCGCGACCCTAACTCCTCCAACACGGATGGCCACGGCAGGCACTTCTTCGAGTTCCGTCGTGCAGACGGTTCAGCCATGCGCCTGCATTACCATAAGAACGGCCGACCCGATGAGCCCACCTATGTCGGTCCACCACGCGCCGTTGCTCAGCCAGCCGTGCCTGAGCCTGGCGCTGCTCAGCCTCATGTTCCTCGTGGCGGCGCTGCTCAGACTGCCGTGCCTGACGGTGGCGCTGCTCAGCCTGCCGAGACTGGCGGTGATGCCCCCCTGCTCTTCACACAGGAGCACCTGCAAGAGGCAGCCTGCTCGCGCCAGATTGTGGGCCGCGACGAAGCCAGCGCCGCTCTCCAATCGCTGTTGCACTACCACCATGGCGAGACTGCCTCAGGTGCTGTTGACATCACCGATGGCTCAGCATTTGACTGGCTTCGATGGGTGGCACATATCGAAGGTGCGCGCGACGTCATCCGCAATGGCGTCCACAGGGTCTACGCTGTCCGCTGGAATCCGCACTGGGCTCCAGAGGCCGTCTTCTGTTACGGCAACAACACCTACAGCACACTGGTGCCCCGCAAATCGCGCTACACAGGCTCGTGGAGCCACGCGCGAATTGTGACTCACCGGAACGCCAATTGGGTGACCGAGCCGTTGCTATCTGCGGCCCCTGTGGCAGCTACGCCGTGGCTGGTGTTGCGGGATCAAATAACCTGGGAGTGATCTCTGGCAAACGAGATGTGGTGCTTCTCAGCCTGCACTCATGTGACACGCAATGCCGTTCCCTGCAATCGCGTGGTGTTTCTCAGCCTGCACTCGCAGGTCCTTCGGAGGTCAATTGTTATGAGTTCGGCACGGTCTCGGTCAAGTACAGCGTGCTGTGGGGATCCCGAGATGGGGCCTGGCTCAAGGTGCTCAAGAAGACGTACTGGAGTGTCCCAGAGCCGGAGTGCCAGCTGATCCTCGGGAGTTGGAACGGCATTTTCAGGCCGTGGCCGGACACGTTCTGGATCAGGACGGGGGGGTCCGAGCCCGAGATGGAGTGCTAGCGCTCTGCAGGACAAGTGCTTTTCAGCATGCGACATCCTGCGGTGCTTCTCAGCCTGCAGGGTTCGCAGCGTGCGGTTTGCAATGCATTCCTTTTCAGTATGCGAGTTCCTGCGGTGTTTCTCAGGTTGCAGGGCTCCGAGGCTCTTCCCTTCGATGCCAATGTTTTCAGACACCGTAGCTCCGTTCCGTAACCATCTTCCAAGAGCCGCTCGCAACTTTTTGCAGCTGGCGGTCTGCAGACGTAGTCTGTCTCAGCATGCGAGCTCCCGCACGCTTCGCCGGCTTTTGCTGCGCGGACAATTTCCTCACACACGTCAGCGCCGTTTGTAGGCGTCAGAAAAACATGTAGACATTCACGAAGGGCTCAGTCTGTATATCGTCACATCATTACATACGCAGTCGTCGAACACATCGGTGTACATTCAGCGCTTTGTCCTTCTAGCTGGGTCGCTTCGTGCTGAGGCTGAGGCTTATGCAGGCTGAGGCTGAGGCAGGCTGAGGCTGAGGCCGAGGCCGACGGCAGACTGAGGCTGAGGCTGAAGCAGGCTGAGGCTGAGGCAGAGGCAGGCTGAGGCTGAGGCTGAGGCTGAGGCAGGCTGATGCTGAGGCAGGCTGAGGCTGAGGCTGAGGCTGATGCAGGCTGAGGCTGAGGCAAGCTGAGGCTGAGGCCGAGGCCGAAGGCAGACTGATGCTGAGGCTAAAGCAGGCTGAGGCTGAGGCTGAGGCAGGCTGAGGCTGAGGCAGGCGGAGGCTGAGGCTGAGGCAGGCTGAGGCTGAGGCTGTGACTGCGACTGCCGTTGCCACTGCGACTGTCCTCGCGAATGCGACAACGACTGCGAGAACAGCTGAGTTCTACAACTGGATTCTCATTCGAATTTTAAGGGGAATGCTTCCAGATATGCTCCTACACATGGCTGTTAGGTTGCTTTGCCGGGATAATTTTTTAAGACGGAACATATTGTGTGCGCATAAGGTGTCGGAGTTCCGCGCGGCCTTCCGACCATTTCTGTCTGTGCAGTATGTGACTCGTCTATGTGCGCTTCCGTGTCTCATGTTGAGTATTCACATGGGGGCGTCCCAAGTCGCAGGACATCGTCACGGTGTTCGATGTGCTTACTTGTTGCCGTGATGCGTGCATCTCTAGGGATAAGTGGGCGTCGTGCCTCTTCAACAAGGTTGCTGTTCCTCTTTATATCCGTCCAGAGACTGCGTCAGCCGCATTGAGGCGAAGATAGCCACGCATCGCGGGGCGTGGCGCCCAAACTCTGACGGTCCTCTTATATTCATGTTCCTCGTGATTAACACTTCCCTGTCCTACTCCGGCGCGAGTCGGAATGGTGGGCCATTTCGCTCGAGATTTCTGTATTGACGCGTAAAAGTTGGCAGCAGTTTCGCAGATGGAGGGCAGGTGGTTTTCGAAATGTGGTTCTCGCCCTAGCGCCTTGCACATTCGTCCTAAACATTTGCAAGAGTTTCACTGATTGAGGGCGGCTCCTTCTCAAACTGTGGCTCTCGCTTCAGCGCCTAGTAAACATATGAAAGAGTTTTCAGGGTTCCAACGGTCAACAAACCAGAAAATGTGTGTTTGGAACGATTCAGGATCGCCAGCTCAAAGATTAAGGTGATCCGCAGTGTTCCCAGACGTTGTGTTTTGGCACGGTTCAGGATCCTCAAGACGCAACATCCAAGTTGATTCGTGACGGTGGGGGGCCCAAGAATGGTGTTTGGACACGCTTCAGGATCGTCAAACGAGTGCCTCCCAACGGGGCACTTCCCTCAGTTGGAATGAAACCTTGTAGAAGCCTATTAAGAGGGAGTTTCGAGGAAGGGTTTGCTCCAACATCATTGATGCGTCTTGGGTTTACACTGGTGCTCCCCTCCTCCTCTCCTTCCTCCTCTCAGGAGGAAAAAACAAACAGGCACAAATAATCGTCGATTCTTTACGCTTCGCGTATCCCACCAGCCCATCTCACAGCAGCAACTCTCGCGAAGCATGCCGACAGTCGTGTTTTTCAGGCGTGTGTCCGCTTGGCCCCGCATATCTCCCCTGTTCCTCCTTCCTCCCGCCTCGTTGTACATCCTCCTTGTGAGGGGAGCGGGAGAAGGACGAGGCGGAGGAGGAGGGAGAGAAAGCGCTCCTCGTGATTTGAGTCGTTTGGGGTTTCTCGTCCTGGTGTGAGTCGTTCGGGCCCTTCTTCCTGGTGTGAGTCGTTCGGACTCTTCGTGGTGTGAGTCGTTCGGGCTCTTCGTCCTGGTGTGAGTCGTTCGGGCTTCTCGTGGTGTGAGTTGTTCGGGCCCCTCATCCTGGTGTGAGTCGTTCGGGCCCCTCCTCCTGGTGTGACTCGTTCGGGCTCCTCGTGGTGTGAGTCGTTCGGGGCCCGCGTCGTGGTGTGAGTCCTTCGGGCTCCTCGTGGTGTGAGTCGTTCGGGCGCCTCGTCCTGGTGTGAGTCGTTCGGGCCCCTCCTTGTGGTGTGAGTCGTTCGGGCTCTCGTGGTGTGAGTCGTTCGGGCCCCTCGTCCTGATGTGAGTCGTTCGGGCTCCTCGTGGGGCCTCTTGGGGGCCTCTTGGAGCCTCGTGGGGCCTCTTGGGGGCCTCTTGGGGGCCTCTTGGGGCGTCGTGGGCCTCTTGGGGGCTTCTTGGGGGCCTCTTGGGGGCCTTTGGGGCCTCTTGGGGGCCTCTTGGGGGCCTCTTGGGGGCCTCTTGGGGGCCTCTTGGGGCCGCTTGGGGGCCTCTGGGGGGCCTCTTGGAGGCCTCTTGGGAGCCTCCTGGGGGCCTCTTGGGGCCATCTTGGGGCCTCTTGCGACCTCCGCAGAAGCGCAAAGGAGAGCTGCCCCCTGAGAAGGACAAAATGAGCCCAAAACCTTCGTAAAATCAATGATTTTGCTATGAGGGAAGATGAGCGCGGCCCCCTCAGAAGGCCAAAATGGGGCCAAACCATCGTAAAATCAATGATTTCTGCTTCAAAGACGAGCAGAGGGGCCAAACTCCCTCCCCCCGTCGGGGCCAGAATCCTCGTGAGGGTCGTCGTTTTTTGGCCCTCCGAGGAGTCGAAATGGACCCCCCTGACACCACCCCGGACTCCCTGTCCAGGTCCAGGGGGAGGGGGTAGGGGGAGGGGTAAACCCCTCCCCGAAGGGGAAGAAGGGGGGTTGAGGACAGAGAGAGCTCCCTAAACCACTCACGCCCAAAGGGCTGGTGGGATTCCCGGGAGAAGATTGGAAACATGGGCAGTGGAGGGGAAGATTAACATCCAGGAGTTATGTAAAACATCTGGAATCCTGGGATATGTTTCTATTTATTTGTGAGTCCCTGGGCCCCTTTATGTTGCTCCTCCTCCTCCTCCTCCCCTTTCTCAATCCCAAAACCATTTACAGTCATCCATACGGACGTACTACTTTGCGCAGACGACAGACGCTATGGTGGCGCCTATCCCCAAGGCGCTTGCAATTGTCTCCCTCCATTCGCTAGCCGTCGCAGCGACCGGCGATGCGGAGCCTGCGGCGGACAACATTCTCATGCAGATCAATGTTGAAAGTGCGTGGCGACTTCCACCGGCCGATTGCGCAGGGGTCCGCAAACGTTTTGACGCTGGCTTTGGGGGTTGTGACGTGTACACTGCGAACCGCAACAACCACCAGTTCTGCCACAGAGACTTCGACGAGGGCCAAGGCTTCTACGCCGCGCAGGTGTGCTCCGAGTGCCTGGTCTGCCAGGCGCTTACCAAGGATGGCGAGAGGGTGCCCGCGGAGTCGGCGGCCCAGCAGGCGGCGAAGCTGAAGCGCGACGCCGAGCTGGAGAAGGCCGAGGCCTTCAAAAGAGCGGAGGCCAAGCACAGGGTGGAGGCCGGGCGCAGAGCGGAGGCCGTGCGCAAAATGCAGGAGAGGCGAGATGAGGAAGCGCGCAAGGCAGAGGCCAAGCGCAAGGAGGAGCCAGAGCGCGCGGCGGAGGGCGAGAGATCCATGAAGGCGTCGAAAGAGGAGGCGGACCGCAGGGCGGAGGCCGAGAACAATGCGGAGGCCGAGCGCAAGGTTGAGACCGATCGCAAGGCGGAGGCCGAGCGCAAGATAGAGGGAGAGCGCAAGATAGAGGCAGAGCGCAAGGCGGAGGCCGAGCGCAAGGCCGAGGCCGAGCGCAAGGCCGAGGCCGAGCGCAAGGCGGAGGCCGAGCGCAAGGCCGAGGCCAAGCGGAAGAAAGAGGCCGAGCGCAAGGCGGAGGCCGAGCGCAAGGTTGAGGCCGATCGCGAGGTTGAGGCCGAGCGGAAGGTAGCGGCCGAGCGCAAGGCGGAGGCCGAGCGCAAGGCCGAAGCCGAGCGTAAGGCCGAGGCCGACCGCAAGGCGCAGGCCAAGGCTAAGCGCAAGGCTGGTGCAGAGGCAGTGGCCGAGGCTGCGAAGGAGGCCGAGCGCAAGGCGGAGGCCGAGCGCAAGGTGGAGGCCGAGCGCGTGGCAGAGGCCGAGCGCAAGGCGGAGACCGATCGCAAGGCCCAGGCCGAGCGCAAGATCGAGGCCGAGCGCAAGGCGGAGGCCGACCGCGTTGCCAAGGAAGACGCCAAGCGGCAGGCGGAGGCCGAGCGCCAGGCGCAGGCCGAGGCCAAGCGCAAGGTGGAGGCCGAGCGCAAGGCGGAGGCCGAGGGCGTGGCCAAGGAGAAAGCCGAACAGAGGGCGGAGGCCGAGGCCAAGCGCAAGGTGGAGGCCATGCGCAAGGCGGAGGCCGAGGGCGTGGCCAGGGAGAAAGACGAACAGAGGGCGGAGGCCAAGCGCAAGGCGGAGGCCAAGGCAATGGCCGAGGCCGCGGAGGCCAAGCGCAAGGCCGAGTATGTGGCCGAACGCAAGGCTGAGGCCGCGCGCAAGGCAGAGGCCGAGCGCAATTCGCAGGCTAAGCGCGAAGAGGACGAGCGTTGGGCCAAGGAGTTGGCCAAGGAGGAGGCCGAACGCAAGGCGAAGCTGCAAGCGGGGGCTGCGGCGGAGGAGGCCAGGAAGGATGCTGAGCTGGCGGCGGCGGAGGAGGCCAAGCGCGTGGCACAGGAGGTGCAAGCCGCGCATGAGTCCGAGCGCGCAGCACGCCGGCAGGCCAAGAGGGCCAAATATGCCAAGCAGGCGGCGGCGGCGGCCAAGAAGCGGGCGGAGCGGCAGGAGGCTCAGCGCAAGATCGAGGCCGAGGAGGCTGTGCAGGCGGCGGCACAGGCGGCGGCGAAGGCGCAGGCGAGGGCGAATGAGGCTACTGCGGCGAAGGAGCCGAAGGCAGCGAAGGACATCACGAAGAAGGAGTTTGCGAAGCCGAAGCCTGCTCGGGAGGTGACTGACGCACGAGCCGTCGGCGACCCCCACGTGGTGAACATGTACGGACAGCGCTTCGACATCCAGAGGGAGGGCAATCACACGCTGATCCACATTCCCAGGAATGCGGAGCCCACAGCCACCCTGCTGAATGTGAACGGTGAGGTTTACCACATGGGCGGCGCTTGCGCGGACATGTATTTCCATTCAATTTCCGTACAGGGCAAGTGGGCAGCAGACTTGTCGTTATCGCTGAGCAAAGGGAAAACACGCAGCGCTGGCTTCAACTTCTTTGCGGACGCAGCTCACGAGAGCAACAGCACGCACTGGACGCGCTTCGGCAGCAAGCTGGATCTGAAGATTGTCTGGGGCATGACTATCACTGGCGTCCGCTACCTCAACATCCTCGTCAAGCATCTGGCCGACGTGCAGTTCTCCGTCGGCGGTCTCCTCGGCGGGGACGACCACTCGACCATCGCGACTCCGGTGGTGGACTGCAAGCGCACGGTCTCGCTCTTGTCCATCGGGAGCCACCCGGGCGCGGGCGTGTCGAAGAGCGACGGCTCTTTCGACGAGCTGGCGCAGGTGACGCACGATTCTGATTACCACTGAGCGCTGATTCATTGGGTGCGCAGAGATCACCCCCTAGATGCGAGCCCGCTTCTGCCGCACAGCCGGGTGCTGTTTGGGCGCCCTCTGTAGTCGACCACGGTCTATACATTTGGTGCGAGGCCGACGCGATCATGGGCCCGCAGAGACGGACCCGTTTCAGCAGCTGCTCTTCCTCCCCTTCCTCGACCAACGGCAGGTTCGTGTCGTGTCGATGCGGCGGCGACCCCGCCGCGGGCGCTCCCGAACATGCCGCAGAGGAGACGCCAACGGCCGCGTTTGTCCTCCGCGCACCGCGTTCGCCCGCACACCCTCCGCCACCGCCTTCGGAATTCCGTCTGGCAATCGATGGGGAAGCGCCGATGCCAAGATTAATAGACAGTCTGGGAGCGCAGCAGAAGTCAGAGCACTAGTTGTTTTATCAGCGCACGGGCACGCGTTCAGAAACCTCTGGTTTCGTGCCAACGGCTGCGGTGAATGGACAAACGAGGAAGCTTGCACGAGCGTCGATTAGCGTTAGAATGCAGAATCGATCCGCAAATGACATGGGAGGCTCACCACCCACCAATCCACCCCAACCCAACCGGAAGGCCCCAATTTGCCTTCCATTCCCAGTTTGGGGGGAACGTCGGGGAACGTTGAAGAAACACGTGTGGAACCCGTACCCCCCCAACCCGAAATTTAGGTTTTCGGGGGTTGGGTTGGCGTGGTCTGGTAGGGGCCCAAACCCCCAGTTGCCAAATCTTATGGGTCTTGTCGCGTGCCCTTTGGGGCGCGTCGCGGCTTCTCGCTTGATTCGTTTCGGGCTCACGAGGGCCCCGAGACGGGCCAAGAGTGCCCCAAGAGGCGGCACGGACGGTCCAAGAGGGCCTCGAATCGTCGCACGATCGGTCCCAGACGAACATTATTGTTCCAAGACGGCCCAAGAAGCAGAGGCCCCCCCGAGTTGCCATAGACACCGCGCGCACGCGCGAGGTGCGCCGGCTCGGGCGAGAGCTACGCCTCGATCTGGCGGAGCTCGCAGCCCACGGAAGGCTCCCGCTCTCGCGCGCGCGCAGCGCGGCGGCCCGCTCCCGCGCAGGGTTCGATGCAGCGCAGAGGGGTGCTTCGGTCGGGGGCCCCCAGGCCGTGTGGTGACCACACCGCGAGGCTCTGGGCCTCAGGGACGGGGCTTGTTTCGATTCGATCCGATTTCGATGACCTCCGATTCCAATCCGATTCGGTTTCGGGTTTCCTGAATAGAGGCATGATAGCCTGCCGAGTTCTGCCGGTTCGACTTCTCCCGATTCGGCTGCCGACTCCGCCGATCCGAATCATTTCGATCGCCGATCCGACTTTTTTGGCCCTCCTGCCCAGATGTCGGTCGGCGGCGAGCGAGCGGGGGAAGTGAGAAGGAGGAGGCCTCCTCAGAAGGCGGCGGGGCTTCTGGAAGCCCCCGGGCCTTCTTCGGGGAAGGCTCAGAAGCCTTGTCAGAAGGCCAGGGGACTTGTGGGCCTTCTGAGGAGGCCCCCCCTCCTCACTTCTCCCGGGCTCGCCGGCGAGTGAGATGAGGAACAGGTGCCGATGCCGCTGCCCTCCCCTCGCAGTTTTTCCCTTGTTGGGCTTCCTGGGTGCCCCTCGTCGCCACCGCTGGATTCGCTTCGAAATTATGCTCAGAACGCACCCTCCTCCTCTCCCTCGTTCCCTCGTCGCCCTCCAACAAAAAAACGGAATCCGTCGTAGCGCTCGGCGGGTGGGGAAAAAAACAAAAATGCTCAGAACGCACCCCAGGAGAGGTTTATGGAGTAGCGGTGCCAGTACCTCTTGGTTTCCCCCAAATGGGTTCCAGATCGGAGGATCGCGCCGCAGCGCCGATGCATCGTCGATACTGCTTGATGTTGAGGCAGAGTTTTCTCCACGCCGACGCCGCCGATTAATCGGAGGTGCAGCGCGATTCTCCGACCCCATCTACTCCGACCCCATTTGGGAGGCCTCTAGTGGTGAGTCCGTGGGGATTCGGGGTTACCGCACGGCTTTGGAACTCGGGTCAGTATCCGAGGATGTCTCGGGCGACTGGGGCCTCCAGGGTCCCAAAACCGTGCGGTAATGGACCGCGCGGAGAGGTCTCTTGATTTCGAGGTCACCGCGCGGTCTATCAGCACATGGCTTTCGACCCCCCAACTCGGAGGGGGGGTGGCTTCGCAGACCTCCACTGCATCGTAAAACTTGGCAGGGACGGAAGAAGTGTACCAATGATGCGCCGCCGTTGGGAGCCAGTTTTTTGTCCGAAGGCGTGGCGTTTCTTGGGGAACACGCTGATGGCGTCCCGACGGCGTCGTGCCACTGATACTGTCTTTCTTCATCTAATCAGGGCAAAGGCGTTTCGTCGCTTTCGGCCTCCGAGGGCCCGCGCGGGGCCCTGGGGCCGTAATTAACAAAAACGACTCGGGATTAACAATTTGCCTGGGGAAAGTGTCGGGGCTTCCAGGGACACCGCATTCGAACATTCAAAACACTGGATGTTTGGGGATACAGACAAATCGCTCCGGAGCGTTCCGCATCGCTCTCAGAGTGTTCTGGTGCTCTCCGAAACCGCCACGGCGCACGCCAGACCCCATCTCCAGGACCCGCGAGAATCCAGATAGACTCTAGCCAGATTTTTATACCGCGCGATGACGGCCGTCACCCGGGGGGTGGGAAGGGGGCCGGTGACGTCACGTTTCGCGCCGGCGAAGCCTGGGAGTGCCTAGGAATGGCCGAAGATGGGTAGGAACAGCATGTAGGTGGCGATCTGCACAACAGTGCCTTCAGCGAATGTGTACACCGCAGCAGCCGTCTGCAACACGGCGCCAGTGTGCACCACAGTGCCTGCGTGCACCACAGCGCTTATGTACACCACAACGCCTGCGTACACCACAACAGCCGAGTGCAACAGAGACCAGTGTACACCACAGTGCCTGCGTGCTCCACAACGCTTGTGTACACCACGGCGCCTGTGTGCACCACACCAGCCGTATGCACCAGAGCACCATTGTTGCATTTAAAAATTTAGAAGGAATCCTTGCGACACATGGAGCGCCTGTGGATTCCATTGGAAACAATGTTTCTTTCACACGGATTTGGAAAGGAATCTTTACTGAAAAAGGAGCGCCTCTGGCATCTACGAGTCCTCCCGAGGTGGAGGAAGAGGAGGAGGAGGAAGAGTAAGAGGAGGAAGAGAAGGAAAACATGCCGTACCTATTGGGGACGCCCATGAAGTCAGGGGCAGCGTGCTCCTGAATCAGGTCGCTTCAGGCGTGGGGCACTGCGGAGGCCGTATAGTGGGAGGCGCCGTGGCATGGGGGCACCGCGGCATGGTACCATGGCGTTTCATGGCACGACCGCCTATTTCTGTTGTTGACCATTCTTGTTTTGCGGTGCGCACTGAGATAAGCGCACATGCGCTGCAGTGCCGACCCGCACGACGGGGAGAAGGGTGAGGGAGGAGGAAAGGGAGGAGGAGGAGGAAAAGGCAGGAGGGGAGAACATCGCATTGTATTATCCGCGCTACCCTTGCGTGTTGTTTAGCTTCCCGCAGCAGATCCTCACCTACATGTTCCTTCTTCTTGTCCTGCGCACGCAGGCACTGTTGTGTGCACCAGCGCTGTGTTGCACGCGGATGCTGCGGTGTTCACAGGCGCTGTGGTGTATACAGGTGCTGCGGTGCATGAGTGCATTGTGATTCACAGGCACTGCGTTGCAGACGGCTGCTGCGGAGTACACATTCGCTGTGGCGTACACAAGCGCTGTGGTGCACGCGAGCACTGTGGTGTACACAGGCGTTGCATTGCACACCGCAGGCGTTGCGTTGCGTTGCGTTGTGTTACGGTGTACGCAGGCGCTGTGGTGTGCACGCGCGCTGTGGTGCACGCGAGCACTGGTGTACACAAACCGTGTGGTGTAGATCGCCACCGACATGCTGCTCCTATTTGGCGCCGGTCATCCGTAGGCATTCCTGGACGCCGCCGGCGCGGAACGTGACGTCACCTGGGGGGGGCGGGGCCTGTGACGGCTGCTAAAGCGGAAAATTAAAAAACAGGTTCCTCATTTTCATCTTCTTGCGAGTTGATCCTCGGCTCGTCTTCATCTTACAGGGGGGGGCACAGGGAGGACAAATATGGCTCAAGTCTTGGCTCAAGGGCCCGTGCACAGGGCGCAATTCCGGCTCTCTCCGCTCTCTCCGCTCTCGCCTTATTCCCATGGCGGCGCGCTGCCGGGTTTGCGTGGCCCGCGGAGAGGACGGCCTCGCCCTGCCAGGCGAGGGCGTCTGCGCGGCGCACCGGCCGTTCGACATGAACTTCGCCGGGGTGGCGACCGCGGACCCAGCCGCCGCGGCTCCAGCTGCCGTGGCGGGGAGCATGGACATTGACGACGACACGGAGGGGTCGGGCTGCAGCGGCGCTGCAGCGGCGCTGCAGCTGGCTGGAGCTCCGATTCCACTTGGACTTGATCCGCCAACAGCTGCCACGGCGCACCCCGCCGGAATCGCAGCTGCTGGTGCCGCCTCCCCCACCGCGCTGCCGTCCGTAGGTCAGCAGCCGCCTGGTTCCTCCCAGCACCTCCTATCCGCACACGACTTCCAGGAGCTCTTCAAGGCGGAGGCCCTCCAGTACGTCGAGCTCGTCCAGGCGGGCAGGACGGCTTCAGAACAGCATCATACCACAGTGTCCTTCCCGGGAACTTGGCAGGACCTCAAGGCGATCTTGGGCAAGCTCGACGCTGATCCTTGGGCGCAGCTGGGCTTCGGACCACTATGCGGCCCAGAACCCACGGAACGCGACATCCTGGCGAGGGCCCGTATTGCCCACCTCCTCTTGAGCCTCGGGGAAGGTGAGGCCTGGTCCGAGGCGGACCAGGGCCTGGCCAAACAGGCGGACGCGAAGATCCCGGCTGCGGCAGCGCACTGCGAGGCTGGCCTGCCCGACGCCCGCATGGCTCGACGGCAGCTCCGCCCCGACCGCCTCCCGCAGTGGAAGGAGCTGGGAGGGGATGCGCTAGCAGCTGTCCGGGCCTTGCCGGGCGCGGAGGGGCACGGCTTCCTCGCGCAATGGCCACAGGTCCTCGACCCGCGGGGCCGCCGCGCCCCCGCGGTCGAGCGCCACCGACGGCTGTCGGACCTCTTGGAGAAGGGCGACGCCCGCTTCCTCCAGGAGACGAGGGGTCAGCAGCTGTTGGCCTGAGCGCCCGCCGACACGGGGGCGTTGCAGCGGGTCTTGCCGCAGTTTTTACGACGCTCCTCCACGGAGGCACCGACTTCGATGCTGCTGGTCACGCCGCTTCCCTCTTTTCCCGGGGCGGCCACGGCGACACAGATGAGACTTGTGGCACCACCCTCTGCTCGAGGAGAAGCACGCGGCGATCGTCCAGGCCATCCATCTTCTCCCACAGCCGTTGGAGTACATCCTCCCCGGGCGGCGTGGACCTCGCCACGTCCGGCAAGGCTTGGCCTGCTTCCGCATCGCGCGCACGGGCCTGCGGAGCCGCCCGGCGATTGCCTCATCTCGGACCCCACTCCTGAAGGTTTGTAGCCATCGACGCTCCGTTGAACCTCTTGCCGACCCTCATGTCCAAGTTGGCCACTTTGGAGGAGTTCCGGAGCAGTCCGATTCGAGACCCCACGCGTAGCATTGGCAGCACGAGCGGGTCCCCCCGGACATCCGTGGAGCTACTCTTCCCACCAGCCCTCTCGCAGCTTGGCAAGGAGCTCCTGGTCCGCAGGTTGCAGCGGTCGGTGCTTTCGCAGGGGATGCTTATCGGCCAGCGGACTTTGTACGTGGCAGAGGACGCCATGATCCTCGAGTGTCTCTCACCTGCGGTGATGCTGAAGGCCGGGCCGCTTTGCTCGGAGGCCCTTTTCCCCACCCCGAACAAGCTCCTGGCATCCACAGACGCTTCCGCAGAAACCTGGACTCAGTTGATGGACGAGCTCTGCCGAGAGGGGGAGCTTAGTCTCATCGCGAAACTCCGTTGGAAGTCGAGCCGGTTTGGCGGGAGACCCTATGCTCTCCCAAACTGCTACCTCCGCGGCATTGGCTGCCGCGCGCCGCCGCAAAGGTAAGACCAAGGGAGCGCCCCAGACCACGGACTACATGACCGAGATACGCGTCAATGGCGACCCAGGGCTCTCGGACAAGGCCATCTTTGACGATCTCATGCGCCACATCCTGCAGAGCGCGGGGATCAATCTGAAGGCCCTTGACGGCAACGAGACCACGCCGTCGGGCTTCTGGAAACATTTGGCCTTCGACGACCCCGCTGGCCCACCAGGCCGCGCCCAGCTGCGCCTCGCCAATCGCACGGAGGTGGGGGAAGTGCATGGGGCAATCCACGGCCAGGTATTGCAGGCGGGCGACGACTGGCTGGCCATCTCGGCCCATAACGACCTCCTCGACGCCAGCACTTTGGAGGGAAACGGGCCGAGGGCGCCTCCGGCGGTCCCCGGGCGCCCGTAATCAGAGCGGGCCGCGCGTGCATGCCTGTTGGAATTCAAGCATTTGAGTCTGGCGGCTATTCTCGCTACGAGCTGGACCTCGTCACCCCCCTCCGCGACTCCCTTGGGCCGCCGAGCGAGGTGCGCCCGAGTTCGGCGATTGGCGATGGGCCGCCCAGCTCTCAGAGGACCGCACGTACGCCACCACCCGCGCGCTGCCCCTTCCCTCCTTCGTTCGAGTACATGCCACGTCACCCTCTGCCACGACGCCGCCCACAGCTTCCTGCCCTACCACTCTGTCCTCTTCATTGGCTGCGCCCTAACAACGACAGCACGGCCGTTCGGCTGCAACGAGACGTCCTCATTCAGATCCTACGTCGGCAGGCCTTACGGCGCGCTTTGCATGGCACGCTGAGGGGCCATGCTGATCCAGGGACCTCCTCGGCGACCATCCCATTGGACCCCGCCTTCGGCGCCGGCTGGGCGGGCGGCCGGCCCCCCCCCGCAGCAGGGCCAGTACCTAGGCAAGCTCTCTCTCTCTCTCTCTGTCACAATGTGGAACACGCAGGCGCTGTTCGCCGCAGACGGTTTCCGCCGCAGGAATGTCTCGACATGCGCACCAGCTCATGGCCACGCACGACGCGGGCGTCTGGTCCGAGAGCCGCGGCACGGCCGACCGGGGCGCCCTCTGGCGCGAGCCCCCTGGCTGCACATCGCGGTGGTCCCCGGGCCCCTCCTCTGGGACGGCTAGCGTTGGCATCGCCGTCACGGCGGATTTCCTCAAGCTGTTCGCACGCCGTGGCCGTGTCCACTTCGAAATATATTCCTTGGCCGCGCGGCGGTGCTGCGCCTCGACGGGGGCCAGGGCTCGCTGGACATCTGCACGGTTTACTTCCGCACGGGGGACTCCACGCCGAAGATGTCGTGGAGGCCGGCTTCGACCCAGCCCAGCGCGCCCCCTCCAACCTCGAGCTCCGTGAGGCGCCGCAGCATCGGCTGGCCCGCCGCCTCCGCCCCCGCGAGGAGGCTTTAAGCATCCTTGGGGGGGGGGGGGGCTTTAATCGCGCGCTCCGCCCGCCAGAGCGCGCCTGCGTCTCCGCGGGCGCAGCCGCGGGCCATCGGGACCACCGCGACGCCGCCAGCTGGCGCACCTTGGTAGAGGTCCCCTACGGCATCCACGAGCTCTACCAGCCGGAACACACGTGCGCCGCACCAGACACCAGGGCGCGGTTGGACCGCGTGCACTGCAACCAGTACGACGTCGAGTACCCCGACCCTCGACAAGGCCTGCGCCTGCACCGCGCTGGCACGGCGCCCCGAGTTGCCCCGACACCGCCCGCTTAGCTTCCGGAAGTGCCCCGCGCAGCCGCGCGCAGACCGACCGGCGCCCCTCGGGGACCAGGCCCTCGAGCGCCCAGACTTCCCCCGGCAGGTCACTCTTAGCTCGGCAGGAGCTCCTTCGCAACAACCCCGACGCGCATGCCCTGGCCCGGCTCCAGCTGCTGAAGCAGGCGATGCGCCAGGCGGAGCTGGCCCTGGCTTCCAAGGTGGGTTCCGCTCCCCCGGCGGAGCTGCTGGATCACCGCATCGGCGCGTGCGTGAAATTCCTCGGGGCTTCGGAGGCTTGCAGTCAGGAGCGTATTTCCCGATGCGTCGAGCGGTATCCGCTGTTGCGGGATATGGTTGCGAATCCTTACGACTTCACGTCCCCGCCAGGCCCTCGGCTTGCGCGGGCGCGTAGTCATGCGATGGAGTTGCAGCGAGATTCTACCATGCAGGAGCTGAACAATCTGCACGAGGACCTCCGCGAACTGGAGCCGGCCCAAGCAGCGCGCAGGCAGCGGCGAAACCAGCAGCTGGTCTGCAAGCTCACGCCGGGACGCAGCTGTCAGCATTTCGCGCTGGACGCGCCTTCTGGGGAGGCGACGACGGACCCCCAGGAGATGCTCGGCATTCTTCGCGACCGTTGGTCCGAGGTCTTCCTCCAGAAGGACGTGGACACATCCTTCCTGGACACTTGGTTGCGAGAAGATGCGCAACACCTCCCAGCCGACTACATCGACCACCTGCTCCACCTCGCTGCGCCGCGTCGTGCATTCCGGCAGGCGATTCGCAAGTCGGGGAACTCTGCGCCAGGCCGGGATGGCATCTCCTTCAAGGCGTGGCGTAAGATAGTGGACTTAGCCACCGACGCTTTCCACGATGCGTTCGAGGCGATGATCGCCCCCTCAGGGCTCGGCATGGCCCAGGAGGCGTGGCGCGATTTCCACGAGAGTGTCATGGTATTCTTACCGAAGACGCCCACTTCGACGCGCGCAGATGGCCCTGTGGTCTACCCTGCAAGCAACATGCGGCCACTTAACCTCACCAATACCGACAACCGCATCCTTCGCAGCGCAGTGCGCCTGCGCGTCGAGCCGCTGGTCGAGACCGGATTTCCCCGGAACAGCGCGGCTTCCCGGGCGGGCGGTCCACGCTGGCCAACGTCATCGACATCGAGGAGGAGATGCTGGCAGACGCGTACCTCGAGGACTTCCCCCTGGCGGTATTCCTGGACTTCGAGGCGGCGTTCCCGAGCCTCGACCAGACCTTCCTCCAGCGAGTCCAGGCGGAACGGGGATGGCCCTTATGGTTCCGGCGTTTCGTGGCCATCTTCTACACCAACAACTTCTGCCAGTTTTCCCTCTGTGGGTTCACAGACGCCGGCTTTGGCATTATACCGCTGGGGTTCGACAGGGCTGCCCTCAATCTCCCCTACTGTTCGCCATACTCTAGGACGATGTGTTGCGACGCAATCGCCGCCTCTGCCCGGGCGCGGCCCCGCGCGCGCACGCGGACGACGTGGCCCGTGTCCTCCGCCGGGGCCCCGCAGACTGCGAACTGCTAGAGCCGATCTTCTACGAATGCGGGCTTGTCTCTGGCCTTCGTCTGCACAGCGGCAAATCCATTAGTGTACCGCTCTCTCTGCGCACGCACGAGCAGGTGCGTGTTGCTGTCGCCGCAGCGGCGGCCCGGTGGGGCGCCTTCGCCATCTCGAGTCACGCGAAGTACCTCGGCTATTGGCTGGGCCCCACCCGGGGGGTGCGCCTCTGGGATGAGGTGTTCAAGAAGATGCAGGACCGCGCGTGGACGTGGAACAAGATCGGCGGGGGCTTGCTCGTGACGCTGGCAGCATACCGCATGCACATCCTGCCCCGCGCGGGTTTTGCAGCGCAGCTGGACCGGTTCCCCCCGCACTGGCAGCAAACAGAGCAACGGCTCCTCGCGGCTCTCTTCCCTGGAGCCCGGGGGTTGGGCCAACCCATGTCTTCTCCAGCACCTCCGGAGATTGGGATTCGCTGCTGAGCTCCCCAGCGCGGAGGCCATGGCGCAGGGAGCCAAATGTCGGGTTTATCGTTGGGAAAACATTACGCGTGGCGGCCTGCGAATTACCCGTCGTGCTCGGCGTCTGCAACGCGCCCGCTCCTCTTCGGACCACTTGCAGCGCCTCGCCGCTTGGGCCCACTGGTTCGACGGCAACTTCATCAGCACTGTCCTCGAGGCGCAGCGCCGGCTCGAAACGGCTGCGACGACCCAGGGGCTCTCCGCGGACTTGCTGCTGCAGGGTTCTTCCACCACCCCCACCCCGAAGTAGCGACGGCAGCGCAGATGTGGAGAAATACTCGGCGCTCGTGACACGGAGGGTCTCTTCTGGCACCTGTGCCGCAGACTGGACTGGCTGCCTTTGCTCACTCTGCTGGGGCGCCGGGTGCAGCACTTCGAAGCTACACTTTGCCGCCGTGGGCCAATGCTACCGCATTACGTGCGGGCTGCTGTGCTCAAAGCGCTTCTGGATGGTGGGCTGCTGTGCTCAAAGCGCTTCTGGCTGGTTGGGCCAACGAACCAGCGTCGCCGTGCCTCTTCGGCTGCCAACATGACACTACGCCTACTGTCCCGTCGTGGCGCGTTCTACCGCACGCAGGTGTGCCTCCAGCAGGGCCCCCTGGCATCGCGGCTGGACGAGTTCCTCTTGATGGACGGGGCGCCGCCGCGCACGTTTGCCCTCCGCGCTCTCGGTCTGTGCGCGACCTTCAGGGCCACCAACGCAGCACGGCACGGGCAGGCCTCCGCCACGGGCGCTTGGCCGCAGGCGCTGGCAGACGGCGTGGCCTTCCGCGCTCCGCTGACCGAGCACTTCGCCAACAGGGCCCGCTCGGGCAGCAGCTTCGCGCGCAGCATCCTCTACTTCAACGTCTGACGGCGGTCGTGACAAGGCCTTTCTCCACCCGCCTCCGCGCCTCCCCTCCCTGCTCTTGCGGTGTACTCCCCCACATCATCGCCTATTCTGTCCTTGTGTATGCTCCCCCCGAGCCCGGGGCCATTGCCCAGTTTTTCTTTTCTCTTGTGCTGGTGGTTTCGCACGCGCGGTTTCCTTGACAGCCCCCGGCGTCCGCCGGACAACAAGAAGGGTTGCGACCAGCTCTCTTCCCCCTCCCTCTCCCTCCCCCTCTTCCTCCCCTCCTTCCTCCCTCTTTTTTGTCTGGTCTATTAATCGTAATATGATTCAGTGCGCTGAGCGTGCACTCGTTCATCCTCTCTTTATGTTCCGTTGGATTCGTGGTCGCTCATGGTCCCGACTTGGGGATCTTAGGCTTCAGTTGTGCACCACCATTTCGTGAATGTTCCTTCTTCTGTACGTGCTCGAGGATACGACTTTGGGGCATTCCGTATCTGCCCCCTCCTATCCGCTCCCCCCGTCCTCCCTTCTTGTCCTCCTCTTCCTTCCGCACCAGCGGGCCGTAATTCGTGACATTTTCGTTGCGTGCCCCCGCTTCTGTAGGGTAGCGCCACTTGTTTCCTCTCTCGTCGTCCTCCTCTCCTCCCTCCTCTGCGCCCCTCGCCTCCTCCTCCCTTCCAGTGTTCTTGCAGGTGGGCCCGAGGCTTTGCTTAGCATCCTTTGTCCGTCCCCTAGCGGGGTCGGGACTGCCCTCCCCTTTTTTCCTCTCCCTCTTCCGTTCCTTCCTCCTCCTCCTCCTCCTCCTCGTCCTCCTTGCTTCCCTTGCCCCTCTTCTCTTCTCGCCCGTGCTTTTTACTTCTGGGATGTTATTGTAATTTAAGCAACTGGCCTCTGCTGCGGATCGACACGGAGTGCACGGGTTACTCGATTGGTGTTGCGGTCGTCCCTTCCCTCATGCCCCTCCTTCTTCTCCCAAACATTGCGCTGGAAAAAACACAGGGAGGAAAAATAGGAGGAGGAGGAGGAGGAGGAGGAGGAAGGAGGAGAGTTCCCCCCGGTGACGTTCTTCCCGCCATCAGAGGAGACACAGGGACCACCGCCACAGAGCCCGTCGGGGCCGACCCCTGGGCGGCGGCACGCCTGGTCGTCGTCCTGTCCTGGGTGACGCTCGGGCATGCCACCGCCCAGGGGTCGCTTCCCACCCCCCCGATGGGCTCTCAGTGGCGGTGGTCCCTGCTCTAGGGAGTGGGTCACATGCCTCGGGCAGCCTCACCCCGAGCGGGGCCGCCGCCAGACACGTTTCTCGATGCGTGGTCGCTCCTGGCGCCAAGAGGCCACAGGAAAATAAGCTGCGTGCAGCTGATTCGCAAGCCGCCCTGTACTACGAACCCCCCTTTGGGTCCGCCACGATAGGAGGAAGGAGAGAGAGGGAGGACAGGGAGGAAGAGGAGGGAGGACGAGGAGGAGGAGGAGGAGGAAAAGGAGGGTCCAGACTACACCCACAATGCATCAGTTATGCTGCAAGGTACGCTCCTGTTCCAAATGTCCTCCTAAAGAGTCCAAACTTGTTTTCTCACATTGACAGGAAGCACCCGTTTTCATGGATAACTATACAACACACATCATGGGCCCGCAATTCGGGCGAGAGTCCCGTTCCGAAAAAGGCGCTGCCCTGCATCCTTCTAGCGATAAGGAACGCGACGAGGCAGGATCAGAATGCTTAAGGGTGTGTCCAATGCGAGCCGCGAGACACGGAGCGGCCTTCAGTCCGTGTAACTGTTGCACAAACTTGCGCGTTTTGTCATCATCGTGGAAGGCGTGTGCTCCTGGATTTCTAAAGTTGCTGCTTCTGGCAGCGACCTCAAGCGAGGTCAGGTGTCATGTGGCGTGTAACTGGCGCGATCTCGCACACTGCTCCCTCCCCCACGAGGCCAGAGCAGGACAGCAACACCAGGAGGACACAGGGTCTACAGTCTCGTGCCGCTCCCCTCCCCGTCGTAGCCTGCATTGGGCAAGTCGCGCTGGGCAGTTGTAAGAGAAAGGGCGTGCCCCCGAGACCAGAACCCTACCATCTCGAAGGACATGCCTAATGGCGATCCATGCACCCTCAGGCAAGCTTGGCCAGTGCTCCTCCGTAAGTAGCCATTCTGGCTCAAGCTCCAGGGACGCCGGTCCCTGGCTCTCCAGTTCCGGCCGCGCGCGGTGGCCAGGCGTGCTCCGGGTTCCCGCCTGCTCGGCGTGGGTTCCATGCCGAGCCCATGGTGCGCGGAAGCGCGGGAGGCCCCCGAGGCCCCAGAGCAGACGGCTGCCGCCGGCCTGCGGGCCGAAGAGGCGGTAGCCTGGCTCCGGTGGCGGCTTGACGCCGAGCGCCAGGAGCTGCTGGGGCGCCACGGTGCGCTGCTCACGGGCCTCGCCCAAGTCCTCGGGCAGGACGCCCGCACCGAGGGCGCTGCGGCCGCGGCGTCGCCGGCACAGTCCGGGGTCGGCGCAGCCATGGGCCGCGAGGAGGAGGTCCCAGCGGTCGTCGCCTGCGGTGTGAGGGCCAGCACGCTCAGCAGGCCAGGAGGAGACCCCCCGCGGCTGCTGCCATGGACCACGGCAGACGGCAGCCGCCTGGGCCTGGCTGAGAGCTCGGGCGCGAGGAGCACCGCGGAGCTCACCTCGATCGCCCTGCGAGAGCGCGGGCTGGACACGAGCGCGTCCCCCTCGATGGTGCCGGCCAGCTCAAACGGCGGCAGCAGCACGAGGTCAAAGGAGGTCACCCAGATGAGGACCACGGCAGAGATCACTAGTCACACATTGCGAGACCGCGGGTTAAATTCGGCTCTCGACAGGATCAACAGGCAGGTTCGCATCTCGCAGCAGCCCCGTGAACGTACCGACCGCACCTTCCGATCGAAAGTTGCTGTGGTGCAGCGCGCTGCTGACAGGGGCACTAGGAACCCCTGGTTCGATTACTGCATGTCTGTCATCATAATCGCAAACTGTATGGTTATCGGGCTTGAGATCCAAATGGGCAGCGACAGCGAAGCAGAACCGTCTCCAACGTTTCAAGCGCTCGAGAATGTTTTTCTGGTGACATATGTGTTAGAGCTTTCGATGCGCATCATAGGTGACTGGTCAGGTTGCCTCGGGAGCTTGTGGTTTCGGATAGACCTCGCCCTCGTCGCCTTTGGCGTGCTGACGACATGGGTGATGGAGCCGCTTCTTCGCAGAATAGGCGCCATCGGTGTCCTCAAGAAGGTGTTGGTCATTCGCATTCTGCGACTGCTGCGCCTGGTGCGTGCCCTCCGCTTTCTGAGGATGATGCGGCCGCTGTGGGCGCTGGTCAAAAGCCTGGCGGGGGCAAATGGCCCAGTAATGTCGGGCCTGGTGCTGCTGCTCGGGGCCAAGTACGTGTTCGCGTGTGTCGGGGTGGTCCTCATCGGTAGCGACCAGGACTTGCTCTCCGACCCCGTGGCCGGGCCCATCGTGGCAGATCATTTCGGGTCGATCCCAGTGTTGATGTTGACGCTGACGCGGTTCACTTTTTGCGACGCCATCGCCCAGATCTACGAACCTATAGTTCTCGCGAAGCCTGTCATGATATTATACTTTCTGCCGATCTTGCTCTTGGTGCCTATCGCGCTCATGAACCTGATCACAGCCGTGCATGTCAACCACGCCATCAAAGTTTCCACTCAAGACGCAGAATTGGAGCGCATCTCCCTGAAGGGCAGATTGCAGAGGCTGATACCACTTCTGTCCAAGATCTTCAGGCAGCTCGATGTCCACAACCAAGGGTTTGTTTCTTTCCACGAGATCGATCTAACGAATATGACTATGCCCTTGCCGCCCGAGGTACAGCGCGCGCTCAAGTCTTACAAACTTGAAGATTTCTTCAAGCTGCTCGACGCAGATGCGTCTGGACACATAACTCAATCGGAGTGGGTCGACGGCCTCTGCTGCTTGATTCTGGACGAAGTGCCAATCGAGACCATGCAGATGCTGCACATGCTCAATCGGCTGGATAATAATATTGAGGTCCTTAGGTGTGCCTTGCTTGATGCTGGACACGGTGTAACGGCCGCTGATGGACGGTAATTCGGTCAGTGTCCCAACAGGGCGCCGTTCGAGACCTCATTAGTAGCTGTTCGCATTGGGCCGTTCATGCCCTGAGATTAAGCTGATCCTCACCATCGTCCCCGAACGGCGCGAGTTGCTTGTGAACTCGACGTGTAGTGAATGCTTCGAGTGTTGAGCTGATCTTAGGGCACAGTCCCGATAAGCTTCTCTCTACCTGACAGCCTGTTCAGGCGCCCGCTTCTCACAGCTGGAGTTGTGGCCACAGACCTGATGTATTTTGGATTTCGCGGGTATTGACCTTGCGTATCCTCCAACTCTCTCTCTCTCTCGGATGCCGGCTTGCGCATATGCCTGAGCCGGTCAAACGCTTGTTGTTTCACCGATGCTTTTTTTGGATAAGGCCTGTGCAAATGCCTGGTCTGCAAATGCCCCTAATCATTGAAACACTCCTCTCGGCCCCTCGAGCCGTCGTGGACGGGGTACGTTGCATCTTCGGGGGACCTCGCCTGTCCCTAAAGTTGGTGCCGTTTCTTGTGCCCGACACGGGCTCGACGCGGATTTGGCGTGGATTCGACGCGGATTCGACACAGATGCGACACGGATCCGACCAGGCCGACATGGATTCGACACGGATTCGACAATATGGCAGCCACTTTTAAGCGTTCCGCTTGCATGGATGCGTTTATTTGTGCCCTGAACGCCCCTCGTGTTTCAGAAATTGCTGACCCAGCAGCCGTGTTCGTGGCCCGCTTGGGGGTCACTGCTCGGCGGCACCCCAAGCTTGCAGCGGCTTGGACTGAACGTCGCATGCTTTCCTCTCGGCGCCTGGCGGGGGGGGGGGCCCAGCATAGTGGAGCGCTGCCGCTGCGAGCGCCTGGCACTCCCCGCGGCAGGTGGGTGCTCGCAGATTTTGAGACGCAAACACCCCCCCGCCAGGACGAGAGCCGTACTGCTCGTCGCCGCAGACGATCGCTTGTAAAAACAATCAACACAACACCCAGCGAGGATTGGCTAACAAAAAGAGCCACCTAAAATAACACATCGTCCCCCCCCGCCAAGAGGCCGCCAAGATCGCCCTCAGAGCGCCCAAGAGGTCTCCAGGATAGCCCCAAGACGGCCCAAGAGGCCCCCAAGACGGCCCCAAGCAGGCCCAAGACAGCCCAAGACAGCCCAAGAGGCCTTCAAGACGCCAAAGATTTCCTCCAAGACGGCCCTGAAGCGCGCCAAGAAGCCCCCCCCCCCTGGGGGGCGGGGGGAGGGGCTGCCGCTTCCCTTTGGACATCGCGTAATGGGGGGCGATTAATGAGGGGAGGCAGCGAGGGCTGCAGAAAGGGGGTCCTTTAGGGCCCCTGAAGGCCTTTCGCAACTGGAAAGTGGTGTAGTTTCCCCCCCCATGTATCGCCTCCCCTGTGAGCGACGCCCAGTCCCTCCAGCTCCTTTCCTTCTCGTCCTCCTTGTGGGTCCTCCTCTCGCCTTTCAAATCCCCCCCCCAGGGAGCAAGAGGACATCGCCACCCCGCCCTTGTCATTCCCCTCCTTTTGCCACCACCATTGCAGATCTCCCAGTTTGACCCCCCCTCCCCGGAGGCGACCGCCCCTGTGGGGTGGACGTGGCAGCTCCGACCATCGGACCTGATGCCGTCAGTGCCCTGGGGGGGGGGCCTGGAACAGCGAGGGTGGTGGGGGGGCGCTCCATTTTGGCAATCGTCGCTCGGGTCGCGGGCTCCCTCCCCCGGCGATCCTGGGCCCCGAGCGGGCCCTGTGCGGGTCGCTTGCATCAATCGCCAGTTCGTCCATGTCAGCACGGCTCGTGCATATTACGGCGGCGAGCGAGGGAGGGAAATGAGAAGGAGAAGGCCTTCTCAGAAGGCTCGGAAAGTCCCACGGCCTTCTGAGAATTGTTCTAAGCCTTGCCCGAAGACAGAAAAACCTCTCAGAAGGCGCGAGGGCTTCTGAGAAGTCCCGCCGCCTTCTGAGAAGGCCTTCTCCTTCTCATTTCCCCCCCACCGCTCGCCGCCGAATATTATTGTTTGCTCTCTCTTCCCTTCTATTTGTCTTTCTTTCTCTCTCTCTCTCTCTCCCCCTATCCCTCCCTGGCCTCGGCGCAAGGGATCCTAATGCTCCCAGGAGCTACGCTGCCCGCCCCCCCGAGGTCCTTAATTCCTGTTGGTGAGGCTAGGGTCCTTGCAGCACACGGATACCGACCCGCACCATCTTCTCCCACTTTTCATTCGCCGCGGCAGCCATGAACAAGGGGCCGTCCCGCGACGAATACGGCTCCTCTGACAAAGGGCCCACGCCCCGTTGGACAGACTTTCGTGTCTGCACGCAAAGACGCGTGCAGTGCTGCATTCCGTGCACGTGGCACCGAAAACGCCCCACGTTCGCCACCAGAGTCCCCGACGAGCTCGCAACGGTTTTTCGCACCATACACAAGGATATGAACCAGCCCCGTACCAGCCTCCACTGCTGGTATGGCCAACGTGAGATCAGTCGGACTCTAGGGCACAATCGGCGCACCAACGACCCCCCACGGGTTTGGCGCCGACCCAATCCCGGGGCTGAGGTGCTGCAGACGCTGCGGGGGCACCATGCCTCAGCCTCGACTCGAACGACTGGTCAGTCCCAGCCTCAGCTCGCCCGGCGCGCAACACAGCGGGCGACGCTTGCATCACCAGCATCTCGCCCCACGGCCACGATGACGGTGAATAGCTGCTTCTGCAATTACGCCGACAGGATATCCCATTTGCCGTGATTGTCTTCGGCCCTCAGAACACTGACTACAAGCGCGGAGATGGTCGTCCTGTCCTGCGCCGAGTGCCTCAAGCTACCAACCGTGCCATCCCACGTGGACGGCGCCCTATGCCAATTCGGCGGAATAGAGGTTGTTTGCCGACAACACAGAGCCGAGGTCGTCCTCGACACCTCCCAGGCCATCACCTGGATCCAGGCGGCCGTCCACGACGGGAATGCTGTTCACGCTCTTCGCAACAGTTTTCACGCCGTTGACAAAACAGTTCTTGTGTCGCACAGATCAATGGAGCACGGTGCAGCAAAACCCGACGCTGGTGGGGCCCAAGCTGTTGTGCGAGACCGGCACCAGCTCTCTAAGAGAAAAGGAGATCCCCGCCAGGTTCACCCGATACGGGACCACGAGCGGAAAACGCTGGCTCTGCGCCACCTTCGGCGCTGTTCCCACCGACGCCGACACCGCCCCGACAGCTTCAGGCCGCGCAGGCACCACTGCCGATTTCAGCTACCGCATCACGACTGACGCAGAACTCCCAGACGACGCCATCTTCGACGCATGCACCGAAT